>JAAXCT010002492.1:0-71113 GCA_012490785.1 Eragrostis nindensis
AGGTCACATCAAAACTAATCTTGCTATTTAGGCGTCTTAAATAAGTTTAATTACAAAAACCTTTTTACAGATGTGGGCTAATTTGCGAGACGAATCTAATGAGCCTAATTAATCTATATTTCGCTACAGTGATGCTACAATAACCATCGTCTAATCAATTACTCTTATTAGATTCGTCTCGCAAATAATACAAGGTTCTACAGTTAGTTTTTTAATTAAACTTATTTAAATGTCTAAATAACAAGATTAGTTTTGATGTGACCTCTGGGGCTAAGAGAAACGGACACCCCTCAGATCCACAGTCAAATCAGTTTCCTTTCCTTTCTTACGCCTGATTCTTTCCTTCTTGATTTCTTTCCTCCCCGCCTCCGCCAGATCTTCACAAATGGCGAGCGGCTGCGGCTGGGGCAGCGTGGGCGTGGCGACGAGGGCGAGCTAGATGCGGCTGCGTTGGCTGTGCGGCTTCGGCGAGCGAGCGGCGTAGGGCGGCGGGCGAGAGGCGGCGCAGCGGCCTCGGTGATGGCGAATGGCGCATGGCGGCGAGCGACGGCGGCACCAAGATCTACGCGTGAGTTTGCTTCTTCCTCTCGATTCCTTTCCATTCCTCTCCCGGCCTCTTTCCCTTCTCCAATTCGATCTGGGACGGGCACCCGGTCACCGCCACACCAACTCGAGACAAGGCCGACACGAAGCTCCTCTGGCGCTGGCCGCGGCCTCGCGGGAGCTGCACGCGCGCCGCGACGGCATGCCGCCGGCAGGTGCAACAACAACAGCATGTGATTTTTCATTGTATCTATGGTCAGACATCATGTTGTTTCTGAGATGGCGCTTCGGTGGCTAATTAGAGAAACGTAATCTGTGTTGTAGGCTCACTTTCATTATGGACTCAGCTTCACACTCTGGCATGTAATCATTCTAATGCTCTTCTCGCAAAAAAAAAAAACATTCTAATGCTCTGATTTGGCATTGCCCCCTACATGCTTTTGATTTCGCTCAGCTATCTCATATCCAATATGGTCCATCTAATTATCTACTATGCAATGATGACTAAAAAAGAGAATCTTGATGAATGGCGTGAATATATCATTAGCTATCCTTAAATTTCTATAAGCTGCAAGCTGGCAACATAGAATGTTAAATACTTGGTAGGAAGAGGAAACAAAAAAGATGAAACACATACTTTGAGGTGTGTGGCATTGCATATCATAGATGTTGTTTGTTTAGTTTTGGTGCGCTGGTAATTCTGACACTATTTATGCCACCTGTCTCAAATGTCTACAGAATCGAATGAACATTCATATGTGCTTATAAGGAATTCTATTACATCCACTAGATCTATGTAAACATCCTGTTTGAATTCTATTCCTCTTTGCACAGATTGTTTGTTGAATTTCGTCAAACATAGCTTTCAGTATTTTCTTTATCCACAGTTGCACACTAAGGCTTTTTAAGATGGCTTTGCTTGCAATCTGCGTATGAACACTAAACTACTGCAATCTACATATGGAAGACGAAACCAGATCATTTTGAAGTAGCAATCATGGTAAACATTACGCGCTTATCATGATATATAACAATAACATGGTTACATCTGAATAGCATATACATGGCTGACCTGATTTGGCATAGAGAATATTATCTACATGTAATGATGTAAAACGTCACATTTATACACCTTTGAGTGGTAGGCTTCGTATGCATATTCAGTTGACAGTCCCAGTTACTGCAAACTGTTGCGTTAATTTTTATTTATTTCCTATTTCCCTACTGATCTATTTTACGTTTTTTTAACTGCTTTGATCTAATATGATAGGCACTATAGTGTATCATTTAAATATTTAGATATGGGCTTTCACCTTTTTTTGTTTCAGTTGCAACTGATCTTTATGCTGATCTCTGACTTATATTTTTCTGAATTTTTGTTGTTCCCTCTGCTATCATATTCCCAGATCTTAGGACGGTACAGATCACACATGTTGCTATGAAATGAAGAGGTATCAAGCTCATTGTATAATATTTTATCTATATATATTCTTAAGTGATCTTACGCCTACTATTTTATCTTGACTTTCACCAAAATTAATAATCCATTGCTTGCAGCCCTTTAGTTGGATTCACATACAGTGTTAGCCTGAGCCATGCTTTTTGTCAAAATGTAAGCCCTCTTATCTTTTCTCTCTTCTAAGCAGTGTTTGAGTATCTCGGATATTTGTTCTCAATAGTTCATATTACTCCACAATTACACTTCAGAATGCCATCTAAATTTGTTAGTTGCTCTTACATATAATTTCTTTTTTCTGGTCTGTATTTCTGTTGTGGATGCCTTTGTAGGGCGCACATATGAACGACGACAGCTCCTCGCCCCGTTCGCCTCGCTATCCCTTGCGTTCCAATTCCCAGTCACACTTGTTCCTACGATCACCGCTCCGCACTCCACATCGCCCACGCATACGCCATAACAATTTGGTATCAGCTTCATTCGGGACATCGCCCTCCATGGCCGGTTCCGATCCCGATCCTGAGACCTTGACCGATTCAGAGAAGCTGACGCGGCTGCTCGCCCAAGTGGCGACGATCAATTCGCGTCTCGATTCCCACGATACGCGCATCTCGCGCCAGGAGAAGAAGGTCGACGGCAGCAGCGGCAGTAACCGCGACGACGACGACGTAACACCACCCGAGCGCCGTGGCCCTGGCGGTGGCGGTGGCGGCGGCGGCGGCGGTGGTGGCGGTGGCGGCGGCCCATATCGCGGCGGCCGTTTCGACGACGACCGACACCACGGACCGCGCTTGCCGAAGATCAATTTCCCGCACTTCGACGGCGAGAATGATCTTCACGTGGATCAACAAGTGCGAATCGTACTTCCGCGGCATGCGCACGATGGCGGAAGAGAAGGTTTGGCTGGCGTCGCTCCACCTCGACGGCGCGGCGGCAGAATGGTACTACGCCCTGGAGCGGGACTTCGGCATCGTCTCCTGGGCGCGCTTCGTCGAGTACATCAATCTACGATTCGGACCGCCCATCCGTGCCAACGCGTTGGCCGAGCTCAAAGATCTCCACCGCACGGGGACGGTCGAGGAGTACCAGCGGCAGTTCCTCACCCTGCTGTGCCGCTGCGAGGACCTCACGACGGCGCAACAGATTAATCTGTTCACCGCCGGGTTGGGCAAACCCCTGCGCACTGACGTCGAGTTGCAGAGCCCCACCAATCTGCAAACGGCGATGAGCCTCGCCAGGGCTTATGAACAGCGCCTGCTGGACGACGTCGACACCTCCAAGCCGTCATTCCGGGGCGCGCCGCGATCCACCAACAACACCGGCAAGACAGCAGCAGCGACGGGTCCCGCTACCAAGCCGGCGTCAATCACGGCTGCACCTACACGACCGCGATTCCGACGGCTGTCGCCGGAGGAGCTGGCGGCCAAGCGGGCGAGTGGTGAATGCTACCACTGTCCCGAGAAGTACGTCGAGGGCCATCGCTGCGCGTCCAAGGGCGTGTACGTCATCGAGCTCGACGACGACGAAGACGAAGCCGGCGTACTGGAGGAATTGGGCATCTCGCTGCATGCTCTCACCGGCATCGGCACCGCCACCACTATGCGCCTTGAGGTGCAGATTGGCGGCGAGACCTTCATCGCGCTTGTTGACTCCGGGTCGACGCACACGTTCGTTCACACGGACGTCGCCAGCCACCTCGGCTTGCGTGTGTTGAGCCGACCCGGCCTCTCCGTCAAGGTCGCCAATGGCGACAAGGTAGCCAGCGGCGGAGTGTGTCCTCGTACCTTGCTCTCCATCCGCGACGAGCAATTCATGATGGACGTGTACTCCCTCCCGCTCCACGGCTTCGACCTCGTCCTGGGTGTTCAGTGGCTGCGCACCTTGGGGCCCATCCTCTGGAACTTCGAGGCCATGACGATGGATTTCTGGTGGCAAGGCCGTCCAGTGCAGTTCATCGGCGTCGACACTCCAGCCACCATTTGCTCGGCATCCGCCATCGACATGAACTTGATGGACGCGCTCCTGGCGGCCTTTGAGGATATCTTCGCGGAACCACGCGGCCTACCGCCGGCACGTCGCCACGACCACCACATCCACCTCGTCCCCAACGCCGCGCCGGTGGCCGTGCGACCGTACCGCTACCCGCAGCTCCTCAAGGACGAGATCGAGCACCAGATCGACGACATGCTCACGCGCGGCATCATCCGGGAGAGCACGTCCGCGTTCTCCTCTCCGGTACTCCTCGTCAAGAAGCCCGACGGTACTTGGCGCTTCTGCGTCGACTACAGGGGACTCAACTTGATCACGGTGAAGGACAAGTTTCCTATCCCCGTCGTCGACGAACTCCTCGACGAACTCCGCGGCGCGCGCTTCTTCACCAAGCTCGATCTCCGCAGTGGGTACCACCAGGTGCGCATGTTCGCGGGCGACGTCCACAAAACGGCGTTCCGCACCCACCGCGGCCTCTACGAGTTCTTGGTGATGCCGTTCGGCCTCACCAATGCGCCGTCCACGTTCCAGGCATTGATGAACTCGGTGCTCAAGGATTTCCTTCGTCGATTTGTACTAGTATTTTTCGATGATATTTTGATTTATAGCTCATCTTGGTCCGAGCACCTACAACATGTGAAGGCAGTGTTCCAGGTTCTACGGGAGCACCAACTCTTCTTGAAGCGCTCTAAGTGCTCATTTGGCGCATCGTCCGTGGCGTACTTGGGCCATGTCGTCAATCAAGAGGGCGTCGCCATGGACGCGAGCAAGGTGTCGGCGGTGGACTCGTGGCCGCGGCCGCGCACGATCAAGGCATTGCGCGGCTTCTTGGGCCTCGCCGGCTACTACCGCAAGTTCATTGCGGGTTACGGCGCGGTGGCAGCTCCACTCACCGCGCTGCTGAAGAAGGACGCGTTCGCCTGGAACGCGGAGGCAGAGCGCGCCTTCGTCGACCTCAAGCTGGCGCTCACATCGGCGCCACTTCTACAGCTCCCTGACTTCGCCAAGCGGTTCGTGGTGGATTGCGACGCATCGGGGTCCGGCTTCGACGCGGTGCTCCACCAAGGTGATGGGGCCATCGCTTACTTCAGCCGCGCGGTGGCTCCTCATCACACCAAGCTGCCGGCATATGAGCGCGAGCTCATCGGCTTGGTCAAGGCGGTGCGGCATTGGAGACCCTACCTCTGGGGGCGCGCTTTCACCGTGCGAACGGATCACTTCAGTTTGAAGTACATCCTCGACCAACGCTTGTCGACCATTCCCCAACACACCTGGGTAAGCAAGCTGTTTGGCTATGACTTGACGGTGGAGTTTCGCCCAGGGAAGCAGAATGCAGCGGCAGACGCATTGTCACGCCGTGATACAGAGGAGATGGACGCACACGTGATGTCTTCACCCACGTTCGAGCTCTACAACGACCTGCGGCGGGAATTGCTCACTGACCCGCAAGCCGTCGAGGTGCGCACCAAGCTGGCAGCTGGCACCGCCGAGGCCGGCTGGTCGGACGTGGATGGCATCTTGCTGTTCAGGGGCAAGGTGTTTGTACCGGATGCTTCTTCCTTGTGGCCACAGCTTCTACAGAGCGCCCATGCCAGTGGCCACGAGGGGCGGCAGAAGACGTTGCACCGGTGGCGAGCGGCATTCTATAACCCGGCGGCTCACCGGCGCGTTCAAGAGTTTGTGCGCGGGTGCGAGGTCTGCCAGCGGAACAAGACGGAGCACCTGCATCCCGCTGGCCTGCTGCAGCCCCTGCCAGTGCCGACGACCATTTGGAGTGATATCGCCATGGACTTCATCGAAGCCTTTCCTCGAGTCGGCGGCAAGTCAGTGGTGCTGACGGTGGTAGACCGGTTCTCCAAGCTGGCGCATTTCATCCCACTGGCGCATCCATATTCGGCGTCCTCCGTCGCCAGAGCTTTCTTCGAGAACATCGTGCGCTTGCATGGATTCCCCTGCTCCATTGTAAGTGATCGCGACACGGTGTTCACCAGCTCGTTCTGGCAGGAGCTATTCAAGCATGCTGGCGTGGAGTTGAAGCTCAGCTCGGCGTTTCATCCGCAAACGGACGGGCAATCGGAGGTGGTCAATCGCATCATCACCATGTACCTTCGATGCCTCGCCGGCGATCGTCCCCGCTCATGGTTGCAGTGGCTTCCATGGGCGGAATTTTGCTACAACACGAGCTACCAGACGGCCATCAAGTGCACGCCGTTCCGGGTTGTGTACGGGGCAGACCCTCCACCACTACTCGCGTACCAGCCCGGCACGGCGCGTGTAGCCGCCGTCGATGAGCAGCTTCGAGACCGGGACGAGTTTCTGGCGGACATTCGCGAGCGGCTGCTGCAGGCCCAGGAGACCATGAAGAACACTCAGGACCAGACGCGCCGCGACGTCGAGTTCGCCGTCGACGACTGGGTGTTGCTCCGCCTACATCGCCGCTCTGCGTCGACCATCACGCCGGCATCTCCGTCCAAGCTTGGGCCACGTTACTATGGGCCCTATCAAGTGGTCCAGCGCATCGGCGCGGTGGCGTACAGGTTGCGACTTCCGCCGAAGGCCAAGATTCATGACGTGTTCCATGTGTCGCTCTTGAAGAAATTCGAAGGAACTGCGCCAACGACATTTGTTCAGCTGCCTACCATTCTACACGGAAGAGTGTTGCCAGTACCGCTGAAAGTTGGGCGTGCTCGTTTGAACAGAGGCAACTGGGAGCTGTTGGTGCAGTGGAAAGGCCGTGCGGCATCGGACGCGTCGTGGGAGAAGCTGCAGGAGTTCGTCAAAACCTATCCCGATTTTCAGCTCGAGGACGAGCTGTTTGTCGGGGAGGGGGGAAATGTTGTGGACGCCTTTGTAGGGCGCACATATGAACGACGTCGTCGCCGTGCACCACCTGCAACAGCACCTGAAATAGCTAACGGCGACAGCGCAAGAATTCAGCAAATAAACAGGGAGCTTTAGTTGAGGTGTGTCGTTCAGTTAGAGTGGGTTGAGTCCGTTCCTTAGATCGGTTTGAGTTTGTTAACAGCACCTGAGTATAAAGGTAGCTGGAGTCCTAGAATTGTAGACATCGAAGAAATACAGTCTCCCTTGGGTGAGGCTGTCTTCGGTCGCCGTGGCGGAGAACATCTCTCTGACCGGCGACGACGACAGCTCCTCGCCCCGTTCGCCTCGCTATCCCTTGCGTTCCAATTCCCAGTCTCACTTGTTCCTACGATCACCGCTCCGCACTCCACATCGCCCACGCCTACGCCTACGCCATAACAATTTCTTTATTACTCCACAATTAAATTTCTTTATTATTAGGCTCAATAGCTAATCATATAAATTTCTTTTATTCTGGTCTGTATTTAAGCCCAGCTTTTACACTGTGCTTCTAATACATAGTACGAATCTGCTAATTGTTGTACTTTGACCATTTGTGCGCCACCTTTAGCCCATAACTACTCAAGATAAAGTATCAATTAAGTTTGTATATTTGGCACCACCATTGCTCTAATTCTAGCTTTGCCAATGTTAACGAGTGAATTAGTAATATTTGTCTTGCATCTTATTGTTTTAACAAATATGCCATTGTAATTGATTTTTTTGCTTAATTAGCTTTTTTCTTATCAGTTCAATCATAAATATCATTATGAGCCTTTCGATTTGTCCAGATCGATCCGTGCGCTGGTACCTCATCCTCCGTACTGCAGCCAAGGTACCCTTCTTTGCCAACCTCTCGAGCCTTGGTTTCCTCTGCCGGAACCATCCTCCCGGGTGAGACCTCACTCACCAGACAAGGCTTCACGGACGACGCCTCCACTTTTAACTTTGTAGGATCTTGCGTGTAGTTTAATTAATTCAATTTTCGAGTGATGTTGTGGGCGTTGTGCATAATAAGCTGTTCATTTATCCTACTTTTCCATCTAATTTTGGCCTCTGATTTTGACTGGTAAAGGTGAACCTCGGTAGCAAGCCCGGAGCGCTGTCAGGATCAAGAACATCTGCAAGTCCTATGTGGCCTTCAAGGTAACAAACAATTCTCTTTATTGGTCCTGCGTGTTGATTGTTTTACAGATCGGTT
Source organism: Eragrostis nindensis (assembly GCA_012490785.1). NCBI lineage: Eukaryota > Viridiplantae > Streptophyta > Magnoliopsida > Poales > Poaceae > Eragrostis > Eragrostis nindensis. The sequence goes on from JAAXCT010002492.1 coordinate 8,052, forward strand.
CTATTATGGTGGTTTCACTTGTAATTTCCGTAGCAATTTGTTCCTGGGTATCTTAGCCATTGCTGCAAGTTACTGATTGATCAGCTTGCGCATGTCAATACTCCCTATACATTTTGGTGTCCTTGCAAAATATCATGTGCTGTTGCGTAAATGTTAAATCTAAGCAAATCCCATTGCAGCAGTTGTTTTTTTCTGTCCTAGAACTTTATGTGTCTGACTGATGCTTCAGAGAAGCCTGGGAAGAAGTTTGCAACTAAAGCTTCCATTGTTAAGGTATCCTGTTGTTTTCCGTTACTTCACGTCTACACTTCTAAGTAGTATATTGATTGAGCGACAGTTGGTAAGCACAAGGGTAATTCTATTATGGTCATTTCTTATTTCTGAAGCACTGTTGGCAAAAGTTTTAGTTGGGATTGTCCCTGAACTTGTTAGTAACAAAAGCATGAGTGTCGACTCACGCAACAAACAGACACATCTGAAAGTATTCTTTGTGCAGAATTTGTTGAAGGCTATTCCCTTCCCAAATCTATGCATCAGAGAGTTGTATGTATTAGGGCGTCCGCAATGGGGAAATAAACCCGGTAGCAAGGAGTCTTACTGCCGACTTTGCATTGTGGAACCAGGCAGTAAGGGCGGTAGTAGTAAAAACCCGGCAGCCGCGCTACTGCCGATCGTAAGGAATAAAAAAGCAATTGATTCTCCCTCCGTCTCTGCTTGCTTTGCTGTGTCGTTGATGCCCGCCACCCAGAGGAAGACGACGAGGTCGTGCTGCCCGCCCCGCCCAGCTCCCGCACGCTGCTCTTGCCTGCTCACGCCCCGTCGGCTCAGCCCCCACGTCGCGAGGGGCGAGCTTGGCCGGGTACGGTGAGGACCCGTCGACATGGCCGTGTGTGCGCGGGTAGAGATCGGCCCGGCCCGGCACCTGATCGCCATGGCCGCCACCGGTGACTAGCAAGCTCGGTCTGGCATGGCTGCACCGACGAGTACCTTCCTCAAGCACGGCCGTCGGGACCACCCATCACCTTGCCGTCAAATCTGTCCACTTTTGCGAGCTTCAGCTCTTTTCCTCTCTATCGCGACAACATCTCCAGATTTTTCGCTCAAAGACGAAATGATAAATCGATTGTGCTATGGGAGTAGTCGATTGGGCCTGTGAGGTCCTCGATTTGGCTTCAAGCTGCTCGATTTGGCTCTAGGAAGATGGATTTGGTTTTCGATGTATGAATGGGGATGCGACTGGGAGGCAGGGGAGAGAAACGGTGAGAGACGATGCTTCGGGGTAAATGATTTTTTAACTAAACTGTGGGCCCCAGCTTAATACATGCGCATTGTGTAGATGAAAATAGCTGCTACCAGTTTTATTGTCCCTGCTGAAGGAATCTCTGGAGGTTTATGGCTCTTGTGGACTGAAGATGTAGAAGTAATAGTTTTCAAGGCTAGTTCTAATTATATTTTAGCTAATGTTAGTAATATTCAGGCTAATGTAAGATTCAGGCTGGTTTGTGTTTACGGTGATCCTTACCATCTTCGCACTGATGATATCTGGGCTGATGTGTGTGAATTTGCAAAAGTGGATAACAGTCCAGTCTTTTGTATGGGAGACCTGAATGAGATCATGGATGTTGATGAAAAGGTTAGCTCTTCTTTACCTAATCGTAATCGTATCTTCTCTTTCCGTAATATTATTAAGAATTGTGGTCTTATAGATTTAGGTTACAATGGGCCTGCTTACACTTGGACAAACAGACGCTTTTCTTCTAAACCCACCTTTCAAAGATTGGATAGGTGTCTTGCTAATTCAGTATGGTGCAGCATTTTTCCTAATACCAATGTTTACCATCTTCCTCTGATTTATGGAGACCATGCCCCTATCCTTGCTGTTTCTTTCTCCAAAGATTTATAAAGAAAAGGGCTTTCAAATTTGAAAATTGGTGGTTATTTGAAAATGATTTTCAGGATGTTTGTAGAAGCACTTGGAACAGGTATGAAAATCTCCCTTTTCACAAAAGAACTAAACAACTGGGTTTCAATCTTGCTCTTTGGTCCAAGAGAAACAAAAAATCTCTAACGTGTCAGCTTAAACAAATTGAGAGCAATATTGCTAACCTCCAAGCTCTTCCCTTTGATTTTCAGAACCACAAGATGGAGGATAATTTGACAAGACATCATGCTATTATTCAAAATAAGATAACAGAATACTACAGGCAGAGGTGCAAAAAGAGATGGATCACACAAGGAGACAGGAACACTTCCTTCTTTCATAATAGCGTTATTAAAAGAAGAAGGAAAAATAGAATTCATTCCATCTCTAATCCTAATGGCTTTACAGTTACCAATGATGAGGATATTGCAAATTGCTTTATAAACTACTTTGTCGATCTTTTTTCCTCTTCCATGCAGGGAATTAGAAATACATATGCTCATTCGGAAGCAGGAAGGATTCAAGATGAGAGATTAACTGAGATTCCATCTAAAGAAGAAGTATTCAATATCATCAAAAATATGAGAGGAAATGCTGCTCCAGGACCTGATGGTTTTAATGTCACATTTTTCAGATTTGCTTGGAACTGGATTGGTGAAGACGTATATAATCTGGTAAGAGCTTTTTATTCTCACAAATACATGCCTGATAGTATCAAGAAAACTAATATTGTTCTCATTCCTAAGAAACCTGTTTGTCTCACTCCTTTGGACTATCGGCCCATCAGTCTTTGCAATGTTGTTTATAAAATTATAGCTAAGTCTCTTGCTCTTAAGATGCAGCCTTACTTACCTGATTGCATTGTTAACTCCCAATATGCTTTTGTCAAAGGGCGTAGAATCTCTGAAAACATTGTTATCGCCCATGAAATTATTCACTCCTTTAATCTTAAGAATTGGAAATGTAATGGCTTTATGTTGAAGCTAGATTTAGCAAAAGCGTTTGACCGAATTGAATGGAGCTTCATAAGATATGCCATGCATCGTCTGGGTTTTAATGATCATTTTATTGACCTTGTTGCAACCTGCTTTGAATGGCCTATTTTCTCTGTCATCATTAACGGCAAATCATATGGTAAGTTTAGGAGTACAAGAGGAATACGACAAGGGTGCCCTCTCTCACCTTATCTTTTTATTATTGCCATCAATGAATTGACTTGCAGGTTGCAAGATGCGGTTTCAGATAATAGAATTTGTGGCATCTAACTTGCTCCGCTCGCCCCTCCTATTCATTCCTTGTTGTTTGCAGATGATGTCATCATATGTGGGCAAGCTACTATCCGAGAGGCTGAGATCATCAAAGGCATTCTTGACTCTTTTTGCAGGGACTCGGGACAAATCCCAAACTGGAGCAAGTCTTCAATTCTTTTTAGCATAAACACCCCCAATGATATGCAAGAAAATATTAAAAATATTTTTCAAGTCTCAGATATGAATCATAATTCAACCCACCTTGGTCATCCTTTATTCACAGCTCACATTCCAAAGACCAAGGTGTATGCTTTTCTGAAAAATATGTTCAAGTCTAAGTTAAATGATTGGAAGGCAATATGATCTCTCGTGCAGGGCGCTCCACCCTTATTAAATCTGTCTTTTCTTCAATCCCTATCTATTACATGTCACATGTGCTTTTTCCAAAATCTTTACTGCTGAGCTCACTTCTATTATTAGACATTTTTGGTGGAAAGGAAACCATCCAGATAATAGTAAGAAGCCTCTGTGCCGTACATCTTGGGAAAATTTTTGCATTCCAAAAGGGGCTGGTGGGTTAGGGTTTAGAGATCTAACCACTCTAAACATAGCTTTGATCACAGGTTTAGCATGGAGAATGTTGACAAATACAGATGTGTTATGGGCTAAAATCTTAAAAGGTAAGTATTTTCCAAACACTTCTTATTGGTCAGTGACCACTAATGGACCTAATCTTGGACTTGGGACTCTATTCTCAAGGTTAGAAACATTCTCAAAAAAGCAGTTCAGTGGCAGCTTTTTGATGGAATATTTCTATCTGGAATCAGCCTTGGTGTTCTGGTTGGGAGAATATCTACACAAATCTCAAAGATGAAGCTATACATTTGAATCTTCCTGTGAAAGTATCAGAGTTATGGCTTTCCCAACCAAAAAGATGGAATCAACCTTTGCTTCATTCTATTTTCAAGGCAGATTTCGTCAAGTAATTTTGCAGGTACCCATTTCTGAAGCTGGAGGAAAAGATGAGTTGATCTGGAAACCAAATAAAAAAGGGATTTGGACGGCGCAAAGTGCTTACAAGCTCTTACATCAGGAACAAATTCAGAAAACAGTAAGTAAACTAAACATGTCCCCTCAATCTATGTCCATCATAAAAAATATTTGGAACAAAAGGAATATTCTTCCAAGGGTACAAATGTTTATTTGGAGGCTTCTAACTAAAAATTTAGCAAATGCTCAGCGTGTTCATAGAAGAATGCCTAATGTTACTTCAAATTGTTCACGCTGTTGCAAGGTGGAGAATGATGAGCATATTTTCTTTCATTGTTCCTTTGCAAGAGCGGTTTGGTTTGCTTCTCCATTTGCTATTAAATCAGATAACCTCATTGGTTCCTGTGCAAACATTATCTATTATATCCTCAATAACCTCCATTCTGATGAAGATCAAGATCTCTGCTACTACATTTTATGGTTCATTTGGAAATCTAGAAACCTTCACAGGTTTCAGAAGAAAGAAACTTCCACCTTGTCTGTAGTTTTTCAAGCTAAAGCAGCTCAAAAAGCTCAGTACGAGGCTTTTGGTGTGGAGCATATTTCTTATGATGCTTCTTCTGTATCCCACAACCTTAACTATGAGGAGCTCCCTAATAGCTCTTCTTCTTATTGTCAATGCAAGTCAGATGCCTCATACCATGCAGGTCAAGAATCAGGTCTTGGAATCCAAATAAGCTTCGCTGGAAATCAAGGAATGTGGAGCCTGCAAGCCCAAGCTAAAACTTCCACTGCGACCTCCCCTCTCCATGCGGAAGCTTTAAGCATGTATCTTGGTTATCAATTCTTTGTTTCTTGCAGGTTAAAGAATGTGATTTCTTTTCGGATAATGCAACTCTTATCTCCTACATGAAGAACACTCAAGAATCCGCTCCAGATTGGAGATTAAAAATCATCAAAAAAGACATGGAAGGCAATTTGACAAACATGAACATGAACTTCTTCCATGTTCGAAGAGAAGAGAATTACATTGCAGATGCTTTGGCAAAAAGCTCTTTATCTGTTATTAGGGATGGCCCAAGTTTTAGTTGCTCCAATATCAATCATAGTAATGGCTGTCCTATAAAAGATTTGTTGTGTAATTTTCCTACCTGGGCTGAACTTTGTAATATTATTTGCATATGAATGAAAAGCCCTTTAAGGGCGTGTTTCCTTCAAAAAAAAAATAGCTACTGCCGACTGACACACGGACCCACCTCTACTACCGAACCCGGTAGATTGCTCCTGCCCTTATGTTTTGACCATTATAGGGATCAGTTGGTCAAAATAAATTTGGCCTCTTTTTCTACCAGTCTCCTGTGATCAATTCTCTTTTTCAGATGGAACTACCACAATCGATGAACCTTTCTTTGCCATGGTTCTTTTGCCGTTCCTTGCTCTGATATGCCTGCCGCTAGATTTTTTTTATTAGTAGCAGCGTGTGTTATGAATGCATGTGCTCGCTGTTTCTCAGCCTAAAGACTGAAGATTGAGCCCCAAGGAGCAAGTTTTCGTGAGCCAAACCGAGTAGGTAGTAGCTTTAGTAGTAGATGAGGATAAGTTGAAGTATTGCCTGTGTAGTATAGTAGATAGTAACAAGTATTGTCAGAGTACTCTGCGCTTATACATGTTATTGGCTTAAATAAAGTTTCCTTTCCACTTAAAGTTATTATCAGCTACACATTGTAAATATTATGATAAGTCTTTAAGACACGTGCGTGGCGCACGTGCATTGGTACTAGTAGACGTTAGTATATCTGTTTCGGAGTTGAACACTTGGCTATTCAGGCAAGCGTCTACAACCTCCTTGCACTACCACAGATAGGGGCTTCAGCGACGGTTTTTTTGGGCCTTTAGCGACGGGAAAAAGCCCGTCCGTAAATTTACGTCGCTAAAGGGTCACCTGTAGCGATGGGTTTTCACCCGTCGCCAAGATTAACTACAGCGACGGGGTTATTCCACGTCTGTGCTTCTCTTAGCGACGTCTTAAACAAACCCGTCGCTACTTGGTGTCAGCGACGTCTTTAACAAAACCCGTCGCTGCTGGGGAGCGGAAAACAAAAAAAAAAATAAAATTGCCATGTTTCTGTATTGTACATACGTTTCCCCTCTTCACTGATTATATGAGTCTAAGCAGCAGTTAACTGACGAACAGAACCAAACCAAGCAGCAGGAGATAATACATCTTGCAAGCAAAATAACCGAAGTATACATCACAAACAGAACCATCTCACAGCCCAAAAGGTCACACGAATCCCAAATCACCAAACTACTAGGAGACCTGATGCGAACCTTAGATCAGATGTTAACATCTACGCAGTTACTCGCCGGATTGGCCACCCTAGAGGCCGGATCTGGCGTCGTGGACAGCGTCGTCGAGGGGGTCGCCACGGAGGCCGCCGCCGTCGAGGACGACGTCGCAGGGGAGGGCCGCCGTCGAGGAGGACGTCGTCGCAGGGGGGCGCCGCCGCCGTGGAGGACGTCGCACGGAGGACGCCGCCGTCGAGGAGGACGTAGTCGCAGGGGGGCGCCGCCGCCGTGGAGGACGTCGCACGGAGGACGCCGCCATCGAGGAGGACGTAGTCGCAGGGGGGCGCCGCCGTCGAGGAGGACGTAGTCGCAGGGGGGCGCCGCCGCCGTGGAGGACGTCGCACGGAGGACGCCGCCGTCGAGAGGACGTAGTCGCAGGGGGGCGACGCCGTCGAGGAGGACATCGTCGCAGGGGGGCGCCGCCGTCGTGGAGGACGTCGTCACGGACGGAGCCGCCGGCATGGCCTCCACCGCGCGACTGCCGCCGGCATGGCCTCCACCGAGAGGGAGGATTCGCCGGATCTACGCATGGGGGAGGAGGGAGCCGCCAGATCTGAGCATGGCCGGGGAGGAGGCTCTGGTGAGAGAGGGAGCGAGAGAGGGACAGAGGGCGGCGAGGGGAGGGAGTGCGGCGCTTAGGGTTAGGGTGGGAGGGACGTGCGTGTTATATGTGCTGGACCGGAGGGGGATGGGCCGGGCCGGCGGCTGGAAGCCTGGAACGCTGGTCCTAGAAGCTTTATTCGGTATATTAGAAACATTCCGTGTAACATAACCAAACCACATGATGGCCTAGTGGTTAGTGCCTGTGCACTCCACACCAGCGGTTCTGGGTTCGAATCGCCCCTGCAGCGTGCGGTTTTAGCAGTTTTTTTTAAGTAGCATCTCAGCGACTAGCGACGGGTTTCCCCAAATTGGGTACCATCCCAGCGACGGGATTAAAATCACGTCGCTAAAAAACATTCAGCGACGGGCGACACCACTACCAGTAGCGACGGGTTTCACAAACCCGTCTACACTAGACAATTTTTAGCGACGGTAATTTGATCCCCGTCCATAACACTGAAATTTTAGCGACGGGTTTTGGTTTTCCAGCTTCAGCGACGGGTTTTAAGTAAAAGCCGTCGAAATGTGACTTTTAGCGACGGTTTTTGGAAAACACGTCGCTGAACCTCCTCACCCTATTTTTAGCGACGCGATTCTGAAAGACGTCGTTAATGTCTGCGTCGCTAAAGCCCTGTTCTGTGGTAGTGTTGATCACTATTGCTACCATGATTTTATACATGCATTGTTTGATTGCATTCCTTGTTATGCGTACATCATATTTCAAATTACTAGATTTGACCTATTCTTGATCCTGCCTTTGCACTATATATAAGCCATAGGATGCTTTGATATGCATTACTACTGATTAGCCTGCTAGATTGTATGTTTGCAAATGGGACACTATATCACACAATGATTTTTGTGTAAAATAAAAATTGAAAAGCTTCAACTTGTATGTGTTATTTGCAAAGTAACAAGCTACTTGATTTTGCGGGGGCGGGCAAGGTCATTACTGTTACGGTGACGAGAGCCAGGGAGCTTCTTGGGGGAGTCTCGTTAGGGGTACCTATGGCGGGTACCAACTAGAGGCGAGGGTTGATGCCTCTAGTGTTTCTGAGACGTGGTCGGAACTACCTGTTAGGATATGATCCTAATTGGTGGAGAGCAAGATGCCCGCCCCGGCAGTATGAGGATCGGTTCCATGCGATGACCTCACAGGTTTGACTTACGTACTTACCACACATGCTGTATGGACAGGGCTTGATTTGGATCCTTGTGATGACTGACCCCGTAGGCAGCTGAGATTGTGTTAGAGGAGTGTGAGGACCGATCGCTCCCCGATAGGGATACCCACCTGGCCAGTGGTAGGCCCGTCACAGCTTCAGGACCAACGTCGACCGCGCGGAGGAAAGACAATGGATCCCCATCCCGAAGAAGCGGGAAAGTACCAGTTGTCACTTGCGAAGAATCTTGTGAGAGGTCGTGGTGGCTCGTTACCCCCACGGTTTCTCTGTCTGTGGGTTCAGTTGTACAAACTCTGCAGAGTTACAATCTATGCGCATAGTCGTGGCCCCGGTCATGGCCAATTCCCTGTGACTTTGCATGGATTAGTTTTGTTTTCAAAATTCTCTTCCCTCTCATTTGTTTATACCTGCCTCGGGGGCAGTGACAGGGCCGGATTACACCCAGTGTAAAATCTACCCCGAGAAGGAGATGTTTTTCGGGTCCACATAATAATATACTTATTTTCAAGACTTCGATCACACTTTCATTTAAAAAAAAACTCATCATTGTTTCATATCCTTGTTGAAACCTGCATTTACGCAATAAGCCTTTGCATATGCATTTATCTAGAGTAGCCTGAGGCATTGCTGCGTACTTTGTACTTACCGTTTGCTATTTCAGTTTTATAACACGACTTCGAGGATGAAGATGAAGATGAAGATGGAGTTAAGTGGAGGGTTTCGTGTCCTACACTCAAAGTGCCTGTGGAGTTAGTATTCACTTGTATATGAAAGTACTTGGTAACCTTTAGGACTATCATAGATGTACTAGCACATCGGGTTTCTATTAAGTTGAAAATTCGGGAGTCTAGGACGTCGCACAACCAATTCGCTACATTCAGCCCGGACCACAGTATGAGTCCACCAGCTCCATTCCCTAAAAAGAGGCCCCTCCTGTTCAAGAAAGAGCACACGACCCCTCCGGTTCTAGCCTAAACCAAAGAAGAAAAAGTAGAAGAAACCAAATTCTTTGCCTCCAAAGAAAGCATACGAAAAAATCAATGAGGAAATTAGGGCGTCAGTACCAGCAAAGATCTTGATGCACACTTCAAAAGGATCCTGAGAAGAAGCAAAAGATCGATCCTAAAACCTCTTCCTGCAAAGAAGTTATCGGACTACGACCCCTCTATCATAAAGGCCAGTGAGGGAAAGGTACAGAAGAATGGGTCCAAAATTCCCTAGCTCGGAGAGCAAGCAAAACAATCCTTTGAGCCACTTAAGGTGCTTCAGATTATAATCAGAATGGGCTAGAGTTTGTGCTAACATTGGTTCGAGGGGAGGACGAATTGCTCAAGCACAATGGCGCTGGAAAATGGCACTTTGAGATGGGGAAACCTCTTATCTAGCCACAGTTGATAGACTTATTACCAACACAAATGAGGTGGTTGCATAAATGGTACATGGAAAAGTCAGCAACAGGTCTGACATCGGTCGGTGCTCGTGTCAGAGATGAACATGATTTCCGTGATACAGCTTGATATGGATACCGTTCGAAAGAATTCCGCATGCTATTCCTTCAACACGCCCTTGTCAAGTCCCTCATAAGCACCTGGATTCTGTGAGTGAATTTGTTTCACTACCTACTATTTATATTTTTGGATGTGAGTCACATCCCCACTTTCATTTTGTTTCATATAGGATGGAGATCCAAAACTACCAGATAAACTGTTTATATAAGTACGGCTTCATGGACCCTCATATCACAAATAAGGATAGCCTCAAAAAGAAACCAAATCCAACAATGAAGAGCATATATCATTTATGGGATATACAAAATTACAAGCAAATCATACTTTTTCCTTATAACTTTGAGTGAGTTATATTCTTTTTCGTAACGTACTTATATTCTTTTTCATACATCGTTTGGAAGTTGATGTTAATATGCTTTTATGTTCACAGCTTGCCTTGGATATTTCTTGTCATTTGCATTGATCGAAGAATGATCTATGTGCTAGTCTATTTGAGAAAACCAAAGATTGCTTACCAAAACCTAACTGGCACGTTTTAGATGGCATGGAGGAATTTCAAGGACGAACTTTATTTTAACTGACTTTCCAGTACGTATTGAAACTACACGTCTCTTGTCATTTTTGTCGATACCATTTATGTTTCATAATTAACTTTTCCTCCCTAAAAGTGTATGCGCCAAGAATCTGGAAACAATCTATGCGGATACTACATACTGGACAATCTCCATGGCCTTATTCCTAGCACCCCCGTTACTGCTGAAGAGTTGACAGCATGTTTCTATTGTTCATTATTTGTAATTTTTATGATTTCACATTGTCACCACATTTGACAGATCATGGAGCTAAGGCAAGGACTCATGCCAGAGGACCGAATAAGGGCAACTCAAGAACAACTTTGTGGATTTATTTTCGAGCAGGTCGTAGACCCTAAGGGAGAATTCAACTATGATGGCTCAAATCTACTTGTATGTCATGTCGCGGTTCAGACTCTGGGTGAGTAATGTTAGATATGTGTATATTATGTGTATAATATGTATATAATTCTAATATTAGAAATGTGTATATTAGTCCTGATGAGATTCTGAATCTACCTAAACCGATATTTTTGGAGATGTACGGTCGTTTCTCTCCAGCCCGACGCGTCGTCTATCTTCTGTAGAAACTACAGTACCTCTCCCCTGGCAGCCGTTCGTTCGCAATCTAACGCTTTGATTCTTCCTTCCTCCACCTTGCTACCAATTGCACGCTCTGGAAGGTCCCGGGGAGTCCTAGGGTGCGTTCGGCGTATGGGGTCTAAATTTTACAGGGTTTTTTCAACGAATATTGTGATTATAAATAAAGTTTCATTACGAAACCAATTTCAGGACTCCGTGAATTCGCGAGACAAATCTAATGAGGGTAATTAAGGCGTCACTAGACGATGGTTACTGTAGCATCACTGTAGCAAAACATAGATTAATTAGGCTCATTAGATTTGTCTCGCGATTTAGAGAGGGGTCGTGACATATGTTTTGTTATTAAATTAATAAAAATATGTTTAAATAGTAAGATTCTTTTTGATGTGATGGGTGCTAAATTTTATAGGGGTGCGCCGAACGGGGCCCTAGTGTCTCGCGTCGCCTTCCCTCCCGATCGGGCGATCCCCAATTTCCCATCGCCGTCTCTTCACACCGCCGTTTCGTCTCCCTTCCTTACCACGACGGCGACATCCTCCGCCGGTTCGCCCCATCCGCGGCCCTTGCGGTTGCTGTGGCTACCAGAGCGGGAGGCGTCGGCGGCGCGGACGACATCGCCCGGTTCATCGAGGAGGCGGAAGATGCAGGCGGAGGTGTCGAGGCCCACACAGTCAAGGAAGTCCCAGCCAACGCTGCCCTCCAATCCATGGCTGCAGCGCTGGCCTGTGCGGCGTCCCGATTGCGTCTCCTTCCTATGCGCCGTTCTCCCCAACGATCTGTAGCGCCGGCGGCTCCGGGCGACGCCCCCTGCAGTACGAGCTCTGAGCGACGCCCCTGCCATGCCAGCGCCTCCACGACGAGCTGTAGTGGTCCCCCCCTTGTTCCTCTTGCCTGTATCCCTGGTAACCTTCTCCTGCGCCGCATCCGATGGGGACATCAGGTGCATTTGTTTCCAAAGCTTAGCTAGGTAGCCAACGTTGATTATGCCTGCATAGTAGAGAAGGTTCCTTTTGGCTCAATTCGATGACCTGCTGTGTTCGCGTCATAAGCCTTGGGTAGCACCTAAATTGGTAAAACTAGAAAATTCCGCGCGGCGTTGCCGCGCGTGTGTTGCACCTATGGTTTGCCAGCTTGTTGTAACTGTTGAGGATTGCTAAATAAATAAGACAAACAGTCAAATGTAGGGAAAAAAGTCAATTGCGACAACAAAAAGAAGGGAGGGAGTATAATGTAGAAGAATGTAAAATAGCATTAAAAACTAACAATGAAATGTCAAAGTACTTAAGTTATTTTCCCTTTGTCTAAGTGAAATGCACTGGATGATGAGACATTGTTATTACAGTTACAGGTATCTTATAAAAATTGCTACAAGTTCATGACAACAGACATGATCATAAGCGAGTTTTTGTATCAGATAGAAATGTATATGTCATTATGATTGTATAGAGGACTTATATGAAGTACAAAATATGACACTTAAATGAATTCAATTATGAAATTAAGTTCTGAAAGTAATTGTTTGTGTTCCTTAATATGAACATCTTACAATTTGAATTTTTTTAAGTATGCATGTTTACAAAACTCAGTTAAACATTTACAAAATAGATAATGATTCGTCATAGTAGAATAAAAGGAATCATAAAAAGTTTCAGTGGATATGTAGAAGTGAAAATATCAATATATGAGAGAAAGCTTATACTTGGACTAAATGAGATTGTAAAAATTACTGAATAAGTTTGGATCCCATGACAGTATCCATCTGAAGCATAATAATTAACGAAATACTGAATCACTTAATACGAAGTAAGTACTGTTTAAAGAAAAATACCTTGCTGAAGAAATCTTATAAACTTGTTGAGTAGCAGTGGGCTAACAAAACTGATTCTGTCATTCATCACCTGCAATCAGTGCGGGGCTCATATTTTTCAATAAATGACTTGAAAAATAAGAAGAAGAATATATCAAAGCAATCAGAAGTGCTTAATTTGCTGAGTTTAATTTTAGAAAAATTTAGCCTACCCCAACTTTCTTGGGACAAAAGGCTCAGTTGTTGTTGTTGTTGTTGTTAGAATGTGAGCAATCACTTTAGCTGAGTAAAAAAATATAGAATAAGCATTTCTCGAGTAAAAAAATTTGGAACATTGTACTCCTCATTTCTTAGACACCAGTGTTTGTGTTCTCAGAAAGCTTTGGTTCTGCTTAGTCTTAGTCTGAACAGTAGTTTGTTGCTGCCCAAGGTTAAGATTCTTCAGGCTGAAAGTAACCTGCAGTGGCAAATATAGAAAATGTAGCACAATATTTTCTTGGAGATCCTTTCTTCCCTAATAATTCAGTAACTAATAGTTTACAACGAAAAACAGGAACGCAAAATACTAAAACGCGGATCAGTACGCATTCTCAGAATAAAGCAGGTTGCTGAATATACCTACAGATTTGACACTTGTATGTGAAATCTTGTTGTTTATAAACACTTGAAAGTGCTTATCAATTGTTTGTAAAGTGGAGATTGATATGTGCAGTTATTGACACGGGCAGGGAATAATCATGGGTTTGCATAGTACATACTAAAATGGGTGTGAGCAGGGAGTGAGAAAATTAAATGTGATCCAGCAAACATTATTTTCTGTTAAAATTAAAATATATTATTTTGCTACTGAAGATATTGAAGATAATCCTGAAAGGATAATTGCACAATGTTAAGAGGAAAAATTTTATGATTCCAGTTACAAAAGGTAGTACTGATATTTTTGTATTGTCAAGTTAATGACATTTAAGTGCCAAATTGAGTGGAACTTTGTTTCCTTGATACACGAATGTGACACTATAGTACTGCACCAAATAGAAGTGACTGATCTTTGTTACACATGAAGAGGTAAGTAAGAAAAAGGTTATGTGGCTCTGCTTTTACTCTCTCAAAAATATATATTCCATGAACATTAACTTTATTAGAAAAATTAAGTGTACAATATTAAATTTATAGTAATCCCATGTTAAATAATATTGTAACAGCACTATGGATGAGACTGCAATTAAACATACATAGTATAAGCACTGGGTAAATTAGAAACGAAGAAAGATTTTTCCATGAAGCAGGGTCAGTTGTCATCTCAGTTGCTTAATGCCTCTAGGTGCTCACCAGCATTTCTTCGTAGCTATTTTTCAGTGAGCTTTTGGCAATAGTTCTATTGCAATTACAAATTGAGAGGACAATAGTAAAGCAACATATAATACAGCTAGTAATACATAGCAATTCCATTAAAGATCAGAGGAGATAATTCTTTTGGGGGTATATTGCTTATGAGCAAAACAGAGAGCTATAACACCTGAATAGCAATGCTAAAACATGGTTAAGGTACATGAAACCTGTGCAATGAAAATCTTGCACTAATTGTAATGGTGAAGCTGCAAGTTATTTGTGACCAACAATATTATATGGTAAGTGATATTAGCAAATGTGCATTTTTCTTTTTTAAAACTTTTTCTAAGATATCAGAGTTGGTCTTCCCAACATAGAAAGCATGTTATAATTAGCAAATAAAGCAACCAAATTGGTGAAGTATTGGTACATGATTGACGAAAATCTCATGTCACAAAGTTAATTTTCCCAATACTTAATTACTCAATACAGCACTGTCTTCTTAAAGGCAAATCATCGAGCACATGGTGGGTCTTTGTTTTTTTTTTCCAAAAGGATGATAATTAATCATTGCAAAAAAACAGTCTTGATAATCGAATTGAAGCCTCAATTTGAAGCATAACACTACATTTGGTCTCGAGATGTAACCAATTGCAAGATTTCAAAGAAAAATAAATTACCTGGCTCAAGCAGGGGCCTGGGCGGTGGCGGCCTTGGCGGAGGCGGAGCTGGTTTGGGTGGAGGCGGCTTGGGCGGAGGCGGAGCCGGCGCCGGGCGAGGCGACCTGGGCGGAGGAGGCGGTCTACGTGGAGGCGGAGCCGACGCTGGACGGAGGCGGCCTGGGCGGAGGAGGAGGCGGCCTGGGCGCGGCGGAGGCGGCCTTGGCGGAGGAGGAGGCGGCCTGGGCGCGGGGGAGGCGGAGCCATGCTGGGTGGAGGAGGAGGCGGAGGAGAAGCAGGACGAGGCGGAGGGATAGCGGCGGCGCGACCTGCGGGGGAGGAGGCGGAGGAGGAGAAGGAGGAGCGGGAGGGAGAGGGCGGCGACGGTGGCTCGCGTCCGGGGGAGGAGGCGGAGGAGGAGAAGGAGGGGGGCGGAGAGAGAGGGCGGCGCGCCCTGCGGGGAAGCGGAGGAGGAGAAGGAGCAGGGGGAGTGAGAGGGCGTCGGCGGTGCGCGTGCGGGAGTGGAGGCGGAGAAGGAGACGGCTGTGTGATGATGAACAGTAACTCGACCAATCAGAATCGAGAGAACCGCACGCGATTTAGATATGTAGAGATTGTGAGGATTAGGGATTCGAATTGTTAAATTCACCTGTCCATGTAGACCATACATATTTCTCCTACATAAAAGGCTATAAAACACTGCAACCATATTAATTGAAAAGTTTGCATTTCAGCTGGGTTAATCAAAGGATAATCATCCTCTACGGTTATTTTTAGTCCAGCTCGACATCAAATTTATTCATGAACATTCTGGCGTATGCTATGCATACAGTAGAGGCAAATTCATAGAGGTGGTCAATGGATTCTAGATTTGAAAATTAAATCCATTGAGTGTGTCTAATTCTTTTTAGCATAGTCTCAGTGTTGTATCTACTTTCCCGGTGGTTTATTCGCTTCACATATATCATCGTTCTGGGTTCTCCTTCAACAGATGGCATGTGATTTCTTCTAAGAGAGCTTCCAATGTTTGCCTTATCCCAAGTTCAATGCTCCAAGATAATTTTTTTTTTTTTTGGGACATGGGGACATCCCCACTTCCATTTCAAACGAAACGGAGATCATAGTTTTACATCGTTTTTGCGATACGCAAAATCAAGACAAGACAGAGAAATAAGAGAGTTTTTAAGCTAAAAGAATGCTCTCCCCCCCTGATGTAGAAACGGATTCCAGAATCCACATCAGGGAAAGATTCAAGTAAGCGACAGAAGGACCTATTACACCATCAGACTTCCAGTATCATCACAGCTAAACAAACTCTCCCTTCTTCTTTTTTGATTTCAATCGCCTGATCCCCCAGTTCAGTTGTCGATGTCGTGGTGCAGCACCTCCACGTCTTCGTCTTTTTCACCCGCTGCTCCAGCTCCATTCCTGATTGTAGGTAGGACGATGCACCTTCCTTGCCTTCTCATGACTTCAATGGCCGCCTGCATCATTGAATTGGCACCAGCTTCCAGAACTTCTCGTATCTCACACTTGAACAGACCTGCCCAGTAGTTCAAAAAAGCACATGCATGGAAAATGATATCACATAGGTGTTTGATTAGCATACTATCGAAACAAGCTTTATTTCTTGCTTTCCAGGCCGCCCAACAAATTGCCGCCAAACCTGTCATATATATATTTCTTCTCCCCCCGGCAAAGCCCCTTTTATCCATGTCCAGAATTGCTCATAGGAAGAGGGTCTCTGCACAGATCCTACACAGGAAGCAACCACCCCCCAAACAGCTTTCATTATAGGGCATGAGAATAGGATATGGTCAGTTTCATCCTGGTCACAAAAATAACATGAGGCTTCCCCATGCCAATTTCTCTTGATCATGTTATCTTTGGTCAAAATAGCTTTTTGTTCCACCAACCACATGAAAATTTTTATTTTCTCAGGAATCCTAGCCTTCCATATGTACTTCTTAGCCATTGCGCTGTCATCTCTAGTCAGGTGATTATATAGAGATTTAGTGGTGAACTTACCACTAGCACTCCAGGTCCATTTTGTACTGTCCACACCATCACCCAGGTGTTGAGTGTTCAGCAGAGCAGCTAACTCGTACCATTGAGAATGCAGGAAAGAAGGGAGTATAAACTTGAAATTCACCACCCATCCCCTACTAGCACACATAGCCACAGTAAGATCTTGATCATCACAGAGATCAAATAAAATGGGGTAGGATATACACAGGGTTTCATCCCCAAGCCACCAGTCCTTCCAAAAACTGGTTACCATACCATTCTGTACATTCATTTTTCTGCCTTTTAGATAAAAATCTCTCACCTTGAGAAGATCAGACCAAATAGGGGAGTCACTGTGCCTGTGTTTCACCACACTTATTGGTTTGTTATGTAAATACTTGGCTTTAATCAGAGTCTGCCAAAGCCCATTTTCTGCTTCCAATTTCCACCACCATTTGCACAGGAGGCCTAAATTCATTTTTCTCAGGTTCTTAACACCCAAACCTCCTTTTTTCTTAGATTTACAGATCTTAGTCCATTCCACAAGGTGATACTTTCTCTTTTACTATTATCTTGCCAAAAGAATCTTCTCATGGCTTTTTCTACTCTATATATAACAGTTTTAGGAAACATAAACATCGACATATGGTATACAGGGGTGTTTGTGAGGCTTGAGTTTATCGTAGTTCTCCCTCCCATGGACAAAGGTTTCCCTTGCCAAATATCAAGTTTTTTATAAATCTTTTCCTCCATGAACAACCAATCACTAACATGTAAACGCCCTGCAGATACAGGAACACCCAGGTACCTTAAGGGAAATTGACCAATTTGACAATTAAAAAGTTCAGCATATTGGAGTTCCAGATTCTGGTCTCCATTTATCATCACGATTTCGCTCTTCCCAAAATTGATTTTTAAACCAGACATCTGCTCATATAGATATAGGAGAAGTTTCATGTTTCGAAGCACCTTCCAAATCATGTTTCAGGCAGATAATGTGTCATCTGCATACTGCAAGATAACAACACCATGGGGAATTAAATTTTCTGCCAACCTAGTTATCAAGCTACTCATTGTGCTGACTGAACCATTTTGGTTAGACAATCAGCCACCAAATTAAATAAAATAGGGGATAAAGGGTCACCCTGTCGAACCCCTTTGTGACTTTGAAAATATGGGCCTTCAGCATCATTAAGTTTAACACTCACAGTGCCATTCGATACAACTTTCCTTATCCGTTGGCACCAAGTATGATTAAAACCCCTAATTTCTAGGCATCTAAAAAGGAAATTCCAGTTGACCTCGTCATATGCTTTTCAAAATCCAACTTAAGCACAATCCCAATTTCCCCTCTCTTCTTGGTCTCATGAAGGATTTCATGTAAGGTTAAAATACCATTCATAATATTTCTTCCTTTGATAAAGGCATTTTGTGCATGATCAATTATCTTATCAGCAATCGGCTCAAGCCTAATAGTTAGTACTTTTGTGAGCAACTTATACAGGCAATTCAACAAACATATAGGGCGATATTGCTGAATCCTCTCAGCATCAACAACTTTAGGAAGCTAGGTGATGATGCCATAATTAAGTCTCTCGATTTCCAGGGATCCATTATAGAAGTCATTGAATAACTCAACAATGTCCCTTTCATTTTCATTCCATAGCCCAGGGTCAATTTCAAAGGCATTACCTCCAGCAGGGCCAAACAACTCTTTGTAAAAAGAAGTGGCATGCTGTAAAAGGTTTTCATCTCCCCTTACCTCCCCTCCTTCATGTTTTAGGTAATATATAGTATTCTTTCTCTTTCTACCACTTGCCATTCTGTGATAGAAATCAGTGTTATTATCTCCTTTCAGGAGCCATGTTTCATGGCACCTTCTAAACCAATACAACTCTTCTAATTCAAGTAGATCCATGAGCTCCTTCAGAAGGTTCGTTTTCTCCATTATCTGAATATTTGTTAAAGGGATCCTTTCTTCCAGGCTCTCTAGATATGTCAAGGAATCTTGAATTTCAAGTTTCCTTTTCTTGTTAGCACCAGCTTGGTTAAACCCCCAACCTTTAAAAAGCTCTTAAACTTTTTTATTTTAAATTGAACTTTGTCCAGAGCCACATTATCTCTAGTAGGAGCTTCCCAGATCTTTTTAACCAAAGAAAGGAACTCTTTATTTTTAAGCCAAGAGAGTTCAAAATGAAAAGTGAGCTTTCTTGGAGGAGGATCTTTTACTGTATTCAGGATTAAGGGATTATGATCAGATAATTCCCTTGTTTTTTTATGAATTCGAACAAGAGGAAACAAAGATTCCCAGTCAGGGGACATAAGGGCCCTGTCTAACTTTTCCAGAGTAGGGTTCTCTTGGTTGTTTGACCAAGTATACATTCCACCAGACATCTCTATCTCCTTAAGCATATTCATATTGATAACTGTATTGAACAGATCAATAAATCTATTGTGACTAAAATTTTTGTTCTTCTCGAAAGAATATCTCATTATGTTGAAGTCTCCCCCTATTATATAAGGTTAAGATTTTTTACTGCAAACACCAGCAAGCTCAATTAAAAATTCCTCTTTATTTTTGTCCTGAGCTGCTCCATATACATTTACAAGGTTCCATTTGCAGGACAGATCTCTGTCCCACAAGTTTTACTTGCAAAACATATTTTCCTTCAAACTGGGATCCAACATCAAACCTCCCACTTTTGACCCCAATAAGGATTCCTCCAGACCTACCTCTGGCTGGTATCCAAGTCCAGAGATATGTCTGAGAAGGGTCAATGGATCTCAAATACTTATCAGAAAAGGTTTTTTGAATTGTTTCCTGAAAGCAAACAAAATCAAAACTATACTCCCTCATCAGTTCTCTGCTAAAAGGAGTCATTCCTCTTTTTCTAATCCCCCTGCAATTCCAAAAAAGACCTATCATTGTGAAATATTGTTTTTATTGATCTTTCTATTTGGAGCAGGAATTTCCTGCTTCCCCTTATCTCTGTAAATGGATGGAGTGGTTCTCCTACTCCTATGCTCCAAGATAATGCTTTAGTAAATCTTTCCTTGCATCAATCTGACCGCATTTTGCACATGGATCTGAGGATGAAACTTAGGCAAAACTGAAGGAGGTGCAGCGTCTTCAATGGTGATGAGCATATGGGGCGTTGGACAGAGCATCAGAGACAACGGATTAGTGAGTAAATATGTTTTTGATATCAAGGTAAATGTCATGATCTGATATCTTCCATTTTGTTTCGCAACTATTGTCCGTTTATTGTCATCTTTGGTTTCTGCAGTTATTCAACTATGATCTCAATGTTTGTATGGCATAGCTGCTCTGTTTACATTACATTTGTTAGTTCCAGTCATGCTCCCAGAATTTGCAGTGTAAAAAAAAGTCTTTGTGTTGACTGCCTACTGCCTCTCTGTGCCTGTGTACATAAATATCTCCAGTATATGATTTTTCTTTCAACTGTTATTTGTAAATATTGACTTCTCATTGTTGCTCTGTGCCCGTTAAAATACAGGTTGTGTAGGTTTCCTGGAAGTGAATTAAAAGGGTAAAAATGACGAAGGCTGATTATAATCGTAGCTAATCATACCATTAATGGTCAATTTTCCATTGCCTTTTTATCTTAGGTATATGGATGAGTGTTACCTTTGCAGCTGACAGTTTCTGGGGGAAAACATTGTTGGTCTGGAGTTTTTTGTTAGACGAAGGCAAGTGAGTGCTCTTCTCCTTTTCGTAATGGTAGTAACGATCCTTTGGGCTGGATAAAAAAATGGTGTGATGTTTCAAGCACAAGCTGACTGTTTCCGATGGTAATTACAAATTAAATGTGTAATTAAAAATTAAATGTTTACCTTTCAAATTTCGCTTTAGTCTACCATTTGATACATATGACTTCCATACCAAAGCACAACTGATTATCATTTGTTTTTACTTTGTTGTTTTTTAGATGATAGGAATTACATAGAATTGCTATTTTTTGATATCAAGGCAAATTGTCATGATCTGATATCTTCCATTTTGTTTCCTTAGTAGCAACTATTGTCTGTTAATTGTCATCTTGGGTTTCTGCATATCTTATTCTCCTATAAGTTCCATGTTCCTTCTACATAAATAAATTCTAAGTATTTACCCAGCATGTCTGCTTCCAGCTCATGGATACATATTTCTTGATCTTCTGGGACATTATCACCTAATGGGTATGCGACACATGCCAATATGCTCGAGTATAGATGAGTCCTTTGGCCAATCTGCTGATTTTGTCACCTTGCATTGTTAATTTTGGTTCGAGATACTTCTGTGCCTTTAGTGTTAATTTTCCTATTTCCTGTAATTTGCAGAGAGCCTTCTCCTGCAGATGATAGCGTGCTAGATGGATTGTCGCCGTCCTATTGCAATGATTTCCAAGTGGAGTTCAGATTCAATTCTACTCATTTTTTGTGCCGCCGTCGATTTGATGATGCATTGAACTACTTATGCTTGAACTAAGCTTTTTTGGTGTAAAAGAATGAGAATAGTATAATGAAAAATATCTTTGCCCATCAACATTTTTTTTATGTGTGCAATAATCATATAAAATTTATTTCGCATATGGCAATTCAATACAGAAAAAACTGTATGTCCTACCTCCACTTTTCCATAATTGGAATTCTGATATTTTCTATTGCTGTATCATTCGCCTGATGATTCACTTAAATATGTTTAAGCTGCTTTTTGCACATGAATCCTGGCACAACTTGGTAGCACAAATTAGTATTGTGTCTATTTTCATTTTATTAAACTGTCATGTTTCATTTCCATTAAGAAATAGTATCATTATGCCCTTTTCATTAATATCCATGTTTCTAAAGAACAACATTTATGTGAACTTGGCAGCCCGGGCAACGCCCGGGGTTCCTGCGAGTTTTACAAATTTACATATAGTGGGTACAGTACTCGGTGGCATATAGACGTATGTAGGAGTCTAAACCCATAAAGAACCAGTTGAGAGGAAAATCGGTTTTACCCTGTTAGATTACACCCACCTGTGTACCCACCATTGATCTAAATCAACCCTTTTTCAAAAACCGTCCGATCCTGCCAGGCTGGGTGGGGCAATCATAAAAAAGGAAAGGGGACAGGACAATTGTCATGGCGCAGTACAAAAAACGGGACACAGTCGTCCCCGCACCTTGTTTTTTTTTCACCGTACCCAACGCCACCCATCCTCCCAATCCCGCTTCCTTTTTTCACGTATTGCATTCCTGGGTCGTGATCAGGCCAGTGACCCAACGCCACCTATTGTGTTCCTTTCAAAGAAAATTTATTTCCATACCGGGATCCAATTCCATCTTTGGTTTCCTTTCGATGACGATTCACGAATTTTTCCTACCTGAGCTATCTCCACCCGCGGACTCCTATCCCACCTCCCTTCATTCCATTCAATTTTATTCTTTCCTTTTCTTCCCTGATTCCCTGCTAAGCACCCCACGTCCCTTCATTCCATCCAATTTTATTTCTTTCCTTTTCTTCCCTGATTCCCTGCTAAGCACCCCACGTCTCTTCATTCCATTCAATTTTATTTCTTTCCTTTTCTTCCCTGATTCCCTGCTAAGCACCCCACGTCCCTTCATTCCATTCAATTTTATTTCTTTCCTTTTCTTCCCTGATTCCCAGTTTTCTCGACATGCCCGTGCTGGAGATCTTCGCTACTGGGGTTGAAGATGGCAGCGGCATGCTCAGACCTCCTCCACGGTTCATCAGACCTCCTCTTATCTGGCGTCGTACTCCTCGGTTTGGTTCCTGCCATATTCCTTCCCGTGATCCATCTTTCCTTAGCTACTGGTCAAGATCCGTACTTTAAATGGATGACGGTGAGGCCATTAGGCAGATGTTTCGATTCAACCTGTAGATAATGTCTTTTGAATTCCATTACAGGATCCGGTAGTAGAGCCTCATTGTGCGATGTCGTGGTTGAATTATGAGCTTGAGTAGATTGTTTGCCTGTTTACCCGCAAGAAAAAAAAAAGATTGCCTGCCTGTTTGTTACTTTCATATGTTTGAACAATCATACCTCGTCGTGAACTGCTGTCAGGTTGAACCCCGGAGCTTTTGGTATTCTAGATTCTTGAGGTCGTGATGGATGGAGACGAAGCATTTGGCAAGGGTGTTCACACGAACATAAACTCAACAAAAAAAAATCCTGGTGAGTGTTACTCTATGTATTTTTCCTTTTTGCATTACAATTTATATCGAAAATGTATATTTGACTAGGGATTTTGGGTTATAATCTATTAAAGGTAAGGACGACGAGGATGCAACGATTGGCAAGCAACAAGCTCAGAACGGCAGAAGGCTATATCCAGAAATCCCAACATAGATGAGTTTTTGACAAATGATTTGCAGCCAGGTTGTTATGATCAGTTCTGAATATTTTCCCTTTCCTGGTGCATTTTTTATTAATTAAAGAATATTTTTAAATTAAATGTTTACAGGCAATATGCATGTAGACCCGTGTTATGGTCAATGGCGGGGCAGCAGCCCCTTAGCGGCTATGGAGGAGGGGGCGGCGGCTAGGGCAGGAGAGGACGGCGGCAGCTTGGGCGCAGGAGGGCAGGGGGGCGGCGGCAGCAGGGATAGAGAGAGAGAGTTATGGGACTCAAACCCTTTCTTTACTTGATTGTTCAGATTACAATCCCCTCATATATATAAGGGTGGACAACTTGACTTGCAAGCAAACTCTAATCCGACTCCTAATCTGATTGGACTCTTAACTCTCCTAACTTAATGGACTCTTTCCTATCTTTAACAAATCCTTTTCCTAAATAATCTGAACAATCCTTAACTGATTACGACTTTCCTTCTAGCCACTTATGGAAGGTGGAGCTGCAGCTCCACCCTGCCTCCCTCCTGGCGGCGCAGCCAGGGCAGCAGCAGCCCTAGCGCGCCTGGCTGCTGCGCCTGGACTGGGCTGAGCCCTATGGCCCATGCTCATAACAACCCGTCTCCTGTTCCGACTACGACTCATTTTGCAAAAAAAGAGTTAGATTGTATAAAATTTTAATTACATACTATTTGATTTTCTAGATTTCTATTTTGTTAGATGCAGAAATGTTTATATTTTCACTAATATGTAGTTGATCCATGCGCCTCCTGAATGGCTTCTTCCAGCAATTTTTGGATCGAGCAATCATGGTACATCTCAGCATTCGCAGATGTTGGTTCTTAATTTTTCTCACCTGCTGAGAACAAACTACAGTTCTCATAAATGAAAACTCTATACTTTCATAACACACTCACCTTTTTTTCTTTTGAACATATATGATTATTTCAGCAGATGCAGATTGGCTGTGGAGAGATCACATTGTTGCAGTCCCACCATTGCGAACAGCATAAAAGGTGATCAAATTCATCCGATATTAATTTTTTGGGTGTGCATGTGATTCAGTTTTAATCTAGGTGGCATTATCTAGATGTAGGATTAGGTGGCATTATCTAGATGTAGGATTCACCACAACTGTCATTTAACATTGATTATACAGTATGTTTGGAGCACAATTTTGATGAGCTCATTGTTCTTAGGTTTTCCTTGCTGGTGCTTTTAGCTTTCATATTTTTATATTTTCAATGTCTTTTCCCTTCCTGATGAATTAAGGGCCAGGGATGATTAGGCTGGTCGCAACATACAGAAATAGTGGAGAATTGTGAGCTACTTGATGAATTAAAATCTCACCAAATTTTGGATTTGAAGTCCATGCTCCCCATTTTCTTCTCCAAACTGGAAAGGCATGATTTTCTGGTATTGATTTGAATCCTGATAGTTATCTAATACTGGTCACGCTGCAAAGTCCTTCAATTTTGCCATGGCATGTTCTTTCTCTGCTGTTTAAGATATATGTTTCCTTTGATATCTCACAAATTGTACACCCTGCCTACCTTCAATATGAATATATCGAAGCAAAGTAATGGATCACCCAGGAGAGACAGATCATTTTGAAATACCATATTTGATTTACAAAACAGAAAGGATTCAAACCAGGATTCGTGGATGCAATATTTTTTTTTCTATTTCTTGATCTATCAAGATTTCGGACAACGAGCTGGTTTGGAGGTATATATGCGTTGGTGCAGTATGTGATGTAAGATATAACCTGACATCTTCTTCGCGAGCAATACTTTTACATTCATTTTTTCCATGGCTCTGTTATTTATTCAATAATGAACTTGGCATACCAGTTTGTTTTGTATTTTGCCCAGAATGCATTGGAGGCTACACTAAGATCATACTGGGTTTGTGTGCTTCGGGATAGCTCACCATTCTCCTCATACCTTGGGACTGAATTAGAGCCAGGTGGTCCTCCTCTATTGCCCAGCATGCACACATTGTATCTATCATTTTCTACTGAATTAGAGCTGCACTGCTTTACTGAGTGGAAGTTAGATTAACTGAATAAAACACATTGACTTTGCAACCTGTCGACATGAACTCTGCTTTTGTTTTGTTCTTTTCCCTCTTGAGTTGTTTCCCTGATTGGCATAAGATTAAAAAGTTTCCCAGACGCCTGATTGGCTTTCTCAGTTACTAATGTCGACGGATTCCGATGATTACCATGCAAAACGTTTTTGCTATTTTTCTTTTCTTTTGTTGAGAATTATGTAGTATGTTGGAACTGGAAAATGAATATTTAACTATTGTGTGCCATCTCATTTCTGTTTTTAGTCAATCAGATTTGGTGCCATTGAGGATTACGGTCTCCACAATGTCAGACAAACGTCGGAGCCACTAAGGTTGCGTGGATCTTAGGAGCTCAAGAGATCTCATATATGGTGAAGCAACCAGAAGTTGCTGGATGTTAGTAACTTTTAGAATTTTTCTGTCAGTAAACAATATTTGAGTGTGTTTGCTCAATGTGCAAGAGTAAGGAGAAGTATGATACGTGATTTGTTGATTTGGTGTGTGATAATAGTGTGTTTGCTCTAGATGCTTATCATAATAGTGCATGTGCTTAGTATGTACGATATCTCGTGTTGGAAAGTACCTAAAGATGCAAAACCCAGCTGTCATGATTATATCTGTTGAGATTCAGTTATTAATCAAATGTTAGATACTTTGCTACCCGAATGGCACAGCTTTAGCTGATTCATCAATTTATGAGCTGATTTTTTTTATTTTGTAAACAATGGTGTTAAATACTTTTAATGTGCAAGATTTCAAACAAGCCAAAGTTTTTGAGATATTACCACAAAATTAAATCGTTCTTGCCGGACCATATACAAAAGCATGTGCATCACAGAAGCGGTCAATTGAATTCATAAATGAAGCTCTCTCCTATTACCTTTGATACCCTTTAGGTGATACCGAAGTAGAAACAAGTTTTAGCATTCACAAATGAGATTATAACTAGGAGTATAGAGATAAAAGGTGGCGCATGATTGTGTCAGCGGGAATAGTTTAATTTCCATTTGAATTGATCATTATTAGTATGGATTATTTCCAGTTCCAGTGTCCTGATTAGTAGTACATCATAATGCTCATGATCCTGCAAGTGATGCTATTCTTTAGACACGTGCGTGGCGCACGTGCATTGGTACTAGTACAAGTGTATATATGTAAGAGTACAAGTACGACATAAAACAAAAGGAAAAAAAGAGAAGGACCTTTAGTACCGGCCGGTACTAAAGGGGGCGGCTGCAGCACGTGCCCCCTAGTTCCGGACGCCATATCCGGTATTAAATGATACTCCCTTCGTCACAAAATAATTGACGTATTTGACTTTCAGACATGATCATTCGTTTTATTCAAAAAGTTTATGAAAATGTTAATTTTTTATTTATAACTTATTTTATCATTAATTACACTTTCTATCATGACATGTTTGTTTTACTATTTATAGAAAAATTTGAATAAAACGGATGATCAAATGTGATGTATAAAAGTCAAAAACGTCAATTATTTTGGGACGGATGGAGTACTTCTTTAATTAGTATCGGAGTTTTAGTACCGGGTGGGGATCCGTCACTATCGCCTGGTATTAAAGCCCGTTTCTCCACCAGTGATTGCCTCTTCTTTGTATTGCAAACGTTGGTATTTATCTTAGATGAGGTGAAAAGAAAAGGGAATATCATGGGAATTTCTAACCAATATCAAATGATGGCAGCACATTACCGAGAAACGTGTGGTTGGATTTTCCCGCACAGAACTACTTGATTCGGTTCGAGACTGCTCCTGGCTGCCATGTACAAACGCGTGCCTGGAAGTGAAATCTGTGACTCAGAGAAATAAGCAACAAAATACGTACGCGAGCTTTTGGGTGTGGAACTCTCCAGGCCAACCCAGTTAAGTTAGGCCAGGCAATTTGAGCCCATTGCTTGTGCACGGCACCTGTGCTTTTTGCTATTTCCTGTATATTAGGTCAAGCTGCAGCACACTGATGTCCACTCCTAAATTTTAAGCCCAGTTGATCTTTTTAAAAACCTTGTACAGCCCGCAGATTAGTCCTCGAAGACCGGCCGGCACCACGCTGATGTTCTCTCACAAATTTTAGGCCCAGTTGATCTTTTCGAAATAATCCTCTTATATGGAGTCTGCTGCCCCGGTACCACGCTAGAAAGTCTACACCTAACACGATGAGCATAACCATTTGTTACCACCAAGTTGATCCTCATAAACATTTTTTTTTTGCACCATTAGGTGTCTTGGGAACATCATGGAAGATATAATACAGAGAGTATAATACTTTCGATTGGAGTATAATGACAAGCAAGAAATATAAGGATTACAAGTTGTGAGGTGCATGCGCATGCCAGCTCTTGCTACACAGCGTATTGGTTTAGGCTACTGGCTACCTGCAAATAAAAATAACGTCTAGCTGTAGTAGCCACGGTACCGGCTTTTTCTTTCCTCCAAGACCGTGATCTTACAATACAAAAGTCTCGTCCTTGTCTGTTTGCAAATACACTACCGGTAACGACATGTAGAAAGTCTACACGTCAAACCCCGACACAAGAGCTTAAAGATTTGTTACCACCAAGTTGATCGAGGTGTAGTGGATTCCCTGCGAGTCTTGTTCACAGTGCGCAACAGCAAGACCCACCGCTAAATAATTAGGTCTAGCGCGAACGACGTTAGGCCAGGCAATTTGAGCCCATTGCTTGTGCACGGGACCTGTGCTTTTTGCTATTTCCTGTATATTAGGTCAAGCTGCAGCACACTGATGTCCACTCCTAAATTTTAGGCCCAGTTGATCTTTTTAAAAACCTTGTGCAGTCTGCAGATCAGTCCTCGAAGACCGGCCGGCACCACGCTGATGTTCTCTCGCAAATTTTAGGCCCAGCTGATCTTTTTGAAATAATCCTCTTATATGGAGTCTGCTGCCCACACTCCAAGGCCGGTACCACGCTAGAAAGTCTACACCTAACACGATGAGCATAACCATTTGTTACCACCAAGTTGATCCTCATAAACAATTTTTTTTTGCACCATTAGGTGTCTTGGGAACATCATGGAAGATATAATACAGAGAGTATAATACTTTCGATTGGAGTATAATGACAAGCAAGAAATATAAGGATTACAAGTTGTGAGGTGCATGCGCATGCCAGCTCTTGCTACACCGCGTATTGGTTTAGGCTACTGGCTACCTGCAAATAAAAATAACGTCTAGCTGTAGTAGCCACGCTACCGGCTTTTTCTTTCCTCCAAGACCGTGATCTTACAATACAAAAGTCTCGTCCTTGTCTGTTTGCAAATACACTACCGGTAACGACATGTAGAAAGTCTACACGCCAAACCCCGACACAAGAGCTTAAAGATTTGTTACCACCAAGTTGATCGAGGCGTAGTGGATTCCCTGCGAGTCTTGTTCACAGTGCGCAACAGCAAGACCCACCGCTAAATAATTAGGTCTAGGGCGAACGACGTTAGGCCAGGCAATTTGAGCCCATTGCTTGTGCATGGCACCTGTGCTTTTTGCTATTTCCTGTATATTAGGTCAAGCTGCAGCACACTGATGTCCACTCCTAAATTTTAGGCCCAGTTGATCTTTTTAAAAACCTTGTGCAGTCTGCAGATCAGTCCTCGAAGACTGGCCGGCACCACGCTGATGTTCTCTCGCAAATTTTAGGCCCAGTTGATCTTTTTGAAATAATCCTCTTATATGGAGTCTGCTGCCCGCACTCCAAGGCCGGTACCACGCTAGAAAGTCTACACCTAACACGATGAGCATAACCATTTGTTACCACCAAGTTGATCCTCATAAACATTTTTTTTTGCACCATTAGGTGTCTTGGGAACATCATGGAAGATATAATACAGAGAGTATAATACTTTCGACTGGAGTATAATGACAAGCAAGAAATATAAGGATTACAAGTTGTGAGGTGCATGCGCATGCCAGCTCTTGCTACACCGCGTATTGGTTTAGGCTACTGGCTACCTGCAAATAAAAATAACGTCTAGCTGTAGTAGCCACGCTACCGGCTTTTTCTTTCCTCCAAGACCGTGATCTTACAATACAAAATCTCGTCCTTGTCTGTTTGCAAATACACTACCGGTAACGACATGTAGAAAGTCTACACGCCAAACCCCGACACAAGAGCTTAAAGATTTGTTACCACCAAGTTGATCGAGGCGTAGTGGATTCCCTGCGAGTCTTGTTCACAGTGCGCAACACAGCAAGACCCACCGCTAAATAATTAGGTCTAGGGCGAACGACGTTAGGCCAGGCAATTTGAGCCCATTGCTTGTGCACGGCACCTGTGCTTTTTGCTATTTCCTGTATATTAGGTCAAGCTGCAGCACACTGATGTCCACTCCTAAATTTTAGGCCCAGTTGATCTTTTTAAAAACCTTGTGCAGTCTGCAGATCAGTCCTCGAAGACCGGCCGGCACCACGCTGATGTTCTCTCGCAAATTTTAGGCCCAGCTGATCTTTTTGAAATAATCCTCTTATATGGAGTCTGCTGCCCACACTCCAAGGCCGGTACCACGCTAGAAAGTCTACACCTAACACGATGAGCATAACCATTTGTTACCACCAAGTTGATCCTCATAAACAATTTTTTTTTGCACCATTAGGTGTCTTGGGAACATCATGGAAGATATAATACAGAGAGTATAATACTTTCGATTGGAGTATAATGACAAGCAAGAAATATAAGGATTACAAGTTGTGAGGTGCATGCGCATGCCAGCTCTTGCTACACCGCGTATTGGTTTAGGCTACTGGCTACCTGCAAATAAAAATAACGTCTAGCTGTAGTAGCCACGCTACCGGCTTTTTCTTTCCTCCAAGACCGTGATCTTACAATACAAAAGTCTCGTCCTTGTCTGTTTGCAAATACACTACCGGTAACGACATGTAGAAAGTCTACACGCCAAACCCCGACACAAGAGCTTAAAGATTTGTTACCACCAAGTTGATCGAGGCGTAGTGGATTCCCTGCGAGTCTTGTTCACAGTGCGCAACAGCAAGACCCACCGCTAAATAATTAGGTCTAGGGCGAACGACGTTAGGCCAGGCAATTTGAGCCCATTGCTTGTGCATGGCACCTGTGCTTTTTGCTATTTCCTGTATATTAGGTCAAGCTGCAGCACACTGATGTCCACTCCTAAATTTTAGGCCCAGTTGATCTTTTTAAAAACCTTGTGCAGTCTGCAGATCAGTCCTCGAAGACTGGCCGGCACCACGCTGATGTTCTCTCGCAAATTTTAGGCCCAGTTGATCTTTTGAAATAATCCTCTTATATGGAGTCTGCTGCCCGCACTCCAAGGCCGGTACCACGCTAGAAAGTCTACACCTAACACGATGAGCATAACCATTTGTTACCACCAAGTTGATCCTCATAAACATTTTTTTTTGCACCATTAGGTGTCTTGGGAACATCATGGAAGATATAATACAGAGAGTATAATACTTTCGACTGGAGTATAATGACAAGCAAGAAATATAAGGATTACAAGTTGTGAGGTGCATGCGCATGCCAGCTCTTGCTACACCGCGTATTGGTTTAGGCTACTGGCTACCTGCAAATAAAAATAACGTCTAGCTGTAGTAGCCACGCTACCGGCTTTTTCTTTCCTCCAAGACCGTGATCTTACAATACAAAATCTCGTCCTTGTCTGTTTGCAAATACACTACCGGTAACGACATGTAGAAAGTCTACACGCCAAACCCCGACACAAGAGCTTAAAGATTTGTTACCACCAAGTTGATCGAGGCGTAGTGGATTCCCTGCGAGTCTTGTTCACAGTGCGCAACACAGCAAGACCCACCGCTAAATAATTAGGTCTAGGGCGAACGACGTTAGGCCAGGCAATTTGAGCCCATTGCTTGTGCACGGACCTGTGCTTTTTGCTATTTCCTGTATATTAGGTCAAGCTGCAGCACACTGATGTCCACTCCTAAATTTTAGGCCCAGTTGATCTTTTTAAAAACCTTGTGCAGTCTGCAGATCAGTCCTCGAAGACTGGCCGGCACCACGCTGATGTTCTCTCGCAAATTTTAGGCCCAGTTGATCTTTTTGAAATAATCCTCTTATATGGAGTCTGCTGCCCGCACTCCAAGGCCGGTACCACGCTAGAAAGTCTACACCTAACACGATGAGCATAACCATTTATTACCACCAAGTTGATCCTCATAAACATTTTTTTTTGCACCATTAGGTGTCTTGGGAACATCATGGAAGATATAATACAGAGAGTATAATACTTTCGATTGGAGTATAATGACAAGCAAGAAATATAAGGATTACAAGTTGTGAGGTGTATGCGCATGCCAGCTCTTGCTACACGCGCGTATTGGTTTAGGCTACTGGCTACCTGCAAATAAAAATAACGTCTAGCTGTAGTAGCCACGGTACCGGCTTTTTCTTTCCTACAAGACCGTGATCTTACAATACAAAAGTCTCGTCCTTGTCTGTTTGCAAATACACTACCGGTAACGACATGTAGATAGTCTACACGCCAAACCCCGACACAAGAGCTTAAAGATTTGTTACCACCAAGTTGATCGAGGTGCAGTGGATTCCCTGCGAGTCTTGTTCACAGTGCGCAACAGCAAGACCCACCGCTAAATAATTAGGTCTAGCGCGAATGACGTGCGAGGATGCTGCCTTGGTTTAAAAATTCAAACAATGTAGTTGTATGGAGACGCACGGCATTCGCGAAATGGTAGACATGAATTGTAGAGGTGGGCGCGCGGTACGATTGTCTTGCACAATTTGGTGTCTTGGGAGCATAAGACGCAAGAAATATCAACTACAAGTCATGAGTTGTGTATTGGTCATTCAAAGCTGACAATTTGTGAGGTGTAGCAAAAGACGTGCAGGATGGATTATTTGATAAAAAAAACAATGTAGTGTTTGGAGACTCACTGCATTGACGGATAAGGGGAGGTGGGCGGGGTACAATTATTCTGCACAATTTGGAATCGGGGGACATAGATGCAATAAATATCAACTACAAGTTGTCAGGTGTGTATTTTTCGGTTGAGGCTGACAGAGTATACGACGGGCGCGAATGATGCGGTTGGTAGTACTAAAGATTCTTTTTGATGTAGAACGATGCGCCCCTGCTTGTTGGTATGCAATAGACCGGAACTAATTATGGTTCAATTTCCTAGGTTGAATCACGCGACATGGGCATGTGACCGGGTCTCGGCCGGGAAAAGGAAGACAGGACAAACAAGGCAGCCAACTGTGCGACCTCAAATCAAGTTTCATTCGTCTTTGTATGCAGCAATATACATAAATTACTTGTCCATTATTCAATCATACAAAGCAACAGCCTAAAGACAACAAATGCACACAGATCTGGATCAACAGGGTGCCGCTCATCCAAGATGCGCCATATACTGTAGAGGGGAGAAGTATTATAAATATTAGTCAAGATGCTTAAGATCCGGTATGCAAAGGCCTTGTTATATATCTCTGGACCTCTGTATTCAAATTATATTATGCAGATCGGATTAACAACAAGATGTGGTATTTGATTAAAATATGGGAGAAAAAGCAGTACCATCTTACTTATATTTATATATAACTTGCGCTCGATATATGGTACAAATGTACATGCATACTCATGCCTGCATAACCGACCCATATGAGCACCTCTAGGAGGCTAGGACTGTAGCATTCCGCCTCAAATAATGAGGGGTTAGCTATCGAGATCGGGTGACACTTGACGAAGCAAGCATCCAAAAGCCCACACACATAAGCATACATAAAATAGATTACAACCAGTTTTAGTTATTACAACTTAGTTCCACACTTAGGTACATAAAGAGTGCAAGTTCTTAAGGTGGGAGTTTACAATACATAAAGGAGTTTTTAAATTCGAATATAGAAAACAACGTAGCGGAAGCGATAAACTCGACGATACATATCTACAGGAAATCGTGTCCGGCCCGTAGACACGATCTCACTCACTCTGCTCCTGGTTAGGAGAGGCGGGAACCCACTCAATGGACCAGTCCTTGGGTGGTTCGCCCTCCCACACCACCTTGCCACAGCAACCACAAAAACCGGGATTTGGATTACCTGCAAAAAGATTTCAACAAAAGCCCTGAGCAACTAATACTCAGCAAGTCTTACCCGTCAAATTGGCCTTCTAAGACCGACTTCTAATATGCAGGGGGCTGACCATGGTGCTGAATTAAATTGCTTAAACATAGCACTAAAATTGGTCCTTGCTTTCAATTTTTAGCCAAATTAAAGGGTTCCTACATAAATATAAATATTAGCAACCTATACCAATACATACAAGGTTGCAAGCAAATAATTAAGGTACAAACAGCAATATATCCATATACATGTGCACTTCTTACTACGATGTGACTCAGTGAACAAGCGGTACTCAATAACCGCGAGGGACGGCGATTCGAATCGATTTACACCTGCAGGCGAAACCCGGAAAACACGACGTACGCACACTCAAAAGAGTCACGCACGGCAACCTTTCGCAAGACCCCATAAAGCCGGGCCGATTTCCCCTCTCCCGGACACACGTCCTCCACGCGATACCCACGCCGGAGCTATCCGTGGTTAGCCCGTGTGCCCTCCCTTCCTACACATACCCGTGAACCACCGTGACCATCTTCATCACCAGAAGAGAGGGGGAGCACCGTCCAACAATACAGAAATCGAGTTACGTCGGTTTACTAGTGCCCATATCACTAGCATGCATCCGGTACGTTCAAACTTGCTCAAGCAGGGCCACAACGAACGGTCCTCAACCGACACAAACGGGGCTATGGCAAACAAGGACGAACCTTGCCACCTCAACCTACACATGAACTTCCCCGTTCGGTCTCATATTCATCATCATATCATGTGAGAGCAAAAAGTAAACTCGATCCCACTTAAACCGAGCGGTCTCCATACCACCCGATTTTTCTACCGAGGACTCGACATTCAGCATAGCAAACTCTACCGCGTGGCTGTACAAAACAGAACCCTCCCATAGGTACATATGGACAATGCATCTACGGTTCCAATACAACTCCTAAACTTAATGCACAATTCATGACTCGAAAACATGTGACAAAAGTGAAAACTTGCAAACATAGGAGTGCACCGGGGCTTGCCTTGGGCCTGGTGGTCAGTGCAAACAAGGTGGTTCAAGTCAGCGCCGGTCTCCTCGGCCTCGTTCTCCACGTCCTCGGTTCGGGCGTCGGTTCCTATAATGATGTAATGCAAACAAGAATTAAAGAGAAGGTTCATGGTACTTCCTCGATAAATAGGAATGCAATGACATGGTGCTTAAGAAGACAATGTTCTGCTCAGAAAAATACCAAAAAGGTTCCAAGGTGTTTGCATTTGGAGTACCTTTCAAAAAGACGACAAACTTTTAGGGTTGCAAGAATGTCGAACCAAAATAATCATTTCAAAATTATTTAACATGGTTCTGGAAGTCAAATAATTTACTTTGAATTTTTCCTAGCATAGCACTACTGTGAACAGAGACATATCCAAAAATTGAATTAAAAACATGTAAGGATAAAAATACTAAAAATGAAACAAGAGAAAGCTTAAGAAAAGCTTAAAACTATAATTTCTGCAAAAATATATTTATTTCTAAGATGCCACTTGGTTAACAGTGCAGGGATGACATGAGATGCATTCACACCAAAAATTGGAATTTTTCCATGTACAGAAAATCCTGGAAAAATCTATTTAGGTTTTCCCTTTCCTGAATTTTATAAAATTATTTATTGCGAGTATGGATGAAGTTCTTGCACCAATGGATAGATCTGGTTGCAAGGATTCCAACAAAATTTAGTTTGCATTTTTAGCATTTTTATTTTATTTTACATCGATTTTACAAGATCAGCTAAATTTCTGAGAAAAGGGAAAAGGAAAAAGACAGGCGGCACTGTAGCAGTGTCTCTGCGCATGGCGTGCGCGCATGCACGACAGCGGCGGCGCGGCGCGTTCCGGCGAAACCATGGCGAAAAGGACGACGAGAACCTGGGATACGTGACGAGCACACGAATGTGACCTCGGCGCACTAGCGTGTCGAGGTGCGCGCGCGGCGGGGACACGCCGGCGGCGGCGGCGAAGCGCCGTTCCGGCCGGAGGAGGGTTTGTGAGAGGAATTTAGTGAGCGCCCGGGATTCGCGAGGTCATGGAGGTGCTCACCGAAGGAGAAGTCGTCGTGGAGGACACCGGGAAGTGGGAGTTCGTCGGAGGAGCGGCCAATTCCGGCGGTGGCGGCGGGGAAGAAGCTATTTCCGGCGAGCTCGGCGGAGGAGGCTGGATGAGAGCATGTCAGAGACGTGCGCAAGGAAGTGTAGAATCCACACGTGCGAGGAATCAAGACATAGCTCACCGAGGAGGGAGTAATCGACGGCGATGTGGAGCTCGCTCATCCGGCAGCCATGGTGCGAATCCGGCGTCGATCTCGCGGCGAAGTGGAGGAAGCTGGAGTTTGTGCTGCCTAAGGGCTAGAGGACGTCCTTGCGCTCCTTTTTTCTGTTGGGGTCGAGTTCGGGGAGCAGCGAGGCGACGGCGAGCTCGAGCTCAGAGGAAGGCGGCAATGGCGGCCCGGTTTGGTTTCTTGCGCGTGAGAAGAAAGAAAGAGAGCGAGGGAGAAGAAGAGGGCCAGCAGGGGGATGCACTTGCGCAAGCTGGCCGTGCTAGGGCACTCGAGTGCTCGAGCCTTGCTGGCCTGCGGCGGCTTCTCAGCGTCAGGCGGCGCGAGGCAGAACGGCAGGGAAGGGGAAGCAAAGAAGAGAGGGTGACAGGTGGGTCCCAAGCAATTCTTTTGAATTTTTGAAATGGTTCAAGTTTGAAAGAGTACAAACACTATCCTCCAAATGTTGGAAAAATCTGGAAAATTGAGGACTTGGAGGTCAACTCTACAGGAGAATTTTTCATTATTGGAACTTTTCAAATTTCGGCCCAGATTTTGAATTAAAATTCGATTAAGGCAAAAATTGTTTGAATGTTCCTTGAATTATTAAAAATGCTTCCCCTTTTCGATAAAATTCTGGAAAAACCTCCAAAATTCTATCTTGGCACCTGTAACCCAAAAATACAAGGTCAGTGGGTCCCACTTTTGTGCAAAATTTTGTCGATCTAGTTCAAGCTCGTAACGGATCATATTTGAATGATTTGTTTAAATCGGTATTTTCAAATACCATCACTTGAACTTTTGGTCACTTTGAACTAACAAAGTGTTTAGGAACATGATTAGGGCAGGGATGTTACAAGGACAACAGATCTTAAAACTGGTGAAGTCAAAATGTGGTGGTTCACTATTATAACATACACATGCATGTTGTGCTTCACTGTTAGGGCTTAGTTACTTCGGTTTCTTTTGGTGGAACCTATCAACCCGGGTTCAAATCCTGGACTCAGTATGGGTACTCACATTTTCCTAGAGTTAATCCAAGAATAAATTGGTGCTATTCTTTCCGAAAGTTGGTGTCTCAGGAGTATAAGACGCAAGATATATCAACTACAAGTCCTGAGTTGTGTCTTGGTCTTTCAATGCTGATAGATATGGGCACGAACGAGGCTGTTGGTAGTAAAAATATCACCTACAAGCCTTTTCTAGATGGCAGAAAACTACCGAATGTTGCACCCATGTTTGTCGGGACTTGCATATTTTTCTAGCTACCTTTAAACAAATCATGCCTAGTTGGTAGCCACGCTACTAGCTTGTGCTTTCCTCCAAGACCGGTATCTTACAACGCACGCCCGTATATGTAATAACCAAATACGGTTGAGAGAGCGACATGTGATAGAAAATCTACACCAAGCGGCCAAGCCACCCGATCGAGAGCTTAAAGATTTGTTACCACCAAGCAAGTTGATTGAGGTACAGTAGATCCCATGAAAGAAAATCTTGTTCACAGTGCGCAACCAGACTCACCGCTAAATACTTAGGGCTAGCAAAAGACGGGCAAGGATGGGTTTTTTGTTATAAAAAAACAATGTAGTGTTTGGAGGCGCACTGCATTCATGGACAAGGGGAGGTGGGCACGGTACAATTGTTTTGCACAATATAGTATCTTCGGACTATAAGATGAAATATCAACTACAAGTTGTGAGGTGTGTATCGGTTGATTGAGGCTGACATAGTAAACAATGGGTGTGAATGATGCCGTTTGGTAGTACTAAAGTTTCTTTGTGATGCAGAACAATGCGCCCCTGCTTGTTGGTATGCAGTAGACCGGAACTAATTATGGTTTAATTTCCTAGGTTGCATCACGCGACATGGGCATGTGACCGGTCTCGGCCGGGAACCGGAAAACAGGACAAACAAAGGCAGCCAACTATACGACCTCAAATCAAGTTTCATTCGTTTTTGTATGGAGCAATATATATAAATTACTTGTCCATTATTCAATCATACAAAGCAACAGCCTAAAGACAACGAATGCAAACAGATCTGGATCAACAGGGTGCCACTCATCCAAGATGCGCCATATACTGTAGAGGGGAGAAGTATTATAATTATTAGTCAAGATGCTTAAGATCCGGTATGCAAAGGCCTTGTTATATATCTCTGGACCTCTGTAACCTCAAATTATATTATACAGATCGGATTAACAACAAGATGTGGCATCGGATTGAAAAATGGGAGAAAAAGCAGTACCATCTTACTTATATATAACTTGCGCTCGATATATGGTACAAATGTACATGCATACTCATGCCTGCATAACCGACCCATATGAGCACCTCTAGGAGTCTAGGACAATAGATCTTAAAACTGGTGAAGTCAAAATTGTGGTTCACTGTTATAACATAAACATGCATATTGTGCTTCACTGTCAGGGCTCAGTTACTTAGGTTTCTTTTGGTGGAACCTATCCACCCGAGTTTAAAACCTGGACTCAGTATGGGTACTCACATTTTCCTAGAGTTAACCCAAGATAAATAGGTGCTATTCTTTCAGAAAATTGGTGTCTAAGGAGCATAAGACGCAATAAATATCAACTACAAGTCGTGAGTTGTGTATGGGTCATTCAAGGCTGACAGAGTATACAACGGGCACAAACGATGTCGTTGGTAGTAAAAATATCACCTACAAGACGTTTCTATAGTTGGCAGAAAACTTTTTTTGTGATACCGAATGTTGCGCTCGTTCTTGTTGGGACATGCTTATTGTCTGGCTACCTGTAAACAAGTCATGACAGTCGCCACGCTACTAGCTAGTGCTTTCCTCCAAGGCTGGTATCTTACTGAGAGAGCGACATGTGATAAAAAGTCTACACCAAGCCACCCGAGAGCTTAAAGATTTGTTACCACCAAACAAGTTGATTGGGGTGCAGTGGATTCCATGCAAATCTTGTTCACAGTGCGCAACAAGACTCACCGCTAAATAATTAGGGGTAACAAAAGACGTGCTAAGACGGGTTATCTGTTCAAACAAAAAACAATGTAGTGTTTGGAGATACAATGCATTCATGGATAAGGGGAGGTGGTCGGGGGTACAATTGTTCTTGGGAGCATAATATGCAAGAAATATCACATACAAGTTGTGAGGTGTGTATTTTTCGGTTGAGGCTGACAGAGTATACGATGGGCGCAAATGATGCGGTTGGTAGTACTAAAGTTTCTTTGTGATGCGGAACGATGCACCCTTACTTGTTGGTATGCATTACACCAGAACTAATTAGGGTTTAATTTCCTAAGTTGCATCACTCGACATGGACATGTGACCAGGTCTTGGCTGGAAAGAGGCCGGAAGACAGGACAAGAAAAAGGCGTCCAACTATACTACCTTAAATCAATTTTCGTTTGACGTTGTACACATCAATATAAATTATTTGTCCATTATTCAATCATACATAGCAACGGCCTAAAGACAACAAATGGACACAGATAT
This sequence comes from Eragrostis nindensis, assembly GCA_012490785.1. Classification (NCBI taxonomy): domain Eukaryota; kingdom Viridiplantae; phylum Streptophyta; class Magnoliopsida; order Poales; family Poaceae; genus Eragrostis; species Eragrostis nindensis. The sequence goes on from JAAXCT010002492.1 coordinate 47,150, forward strand.
ACTGTAGAGAGTTGAAGTATTTTAGTTAGTAGTCAAGTGATTGAGCTCCGGTATGCAAAGGCCTCGTTACCTCTAGATCTGTGTAGCCTCAAATTGTATTATACAGGTCGGAATAACAACAAGATGTGGCATGGGATTAAAAATGTGAAAAAAGCAATACCATCTTATAGCTTGCGCTCGATATATGGTACAAATGTACATGCATACTCACGCCTGCATAACCCACCCATACGAGCACCTCTAGGAGGCCGGGACGATAGATCTTTAAAACTGGAGAAGTAAAAATTGTGGTTCACTGTTATAACATACACATTCATATTGTGCTTCACTGTCAGGGTTTAGTTACTTAGATTTCTTTCAGTGGAACCTAGGCCTGAGCATGGGTTTGGGAACCCACCCAACCCATCAGCCCGAACCCCACCCAAACCGCGAAAATAACCCATATGTGGGTTGTGTTGAGACGGGTAAAACTCATTAGACTCACGGGTTACTTCACTATTACAAATTTTCAGAAAAAAATAACTATTAAACTTGCGTTCACACTATATAAAGTCTTTATTAAAAAATGTATTGTTCACACCATAAAATTCTCACGAAATTGATTGAATTTTTTTGTGGATAAATTAATTACTACAGTGCAACTTTGTGCAAATTTATAGTCTTAAATGTAAAATTTTCACCTTTGTATAGATGGGACACACGTAAAAGTTCTTATCAAAGAATTTATATCTCGCGCTCACACCATAAAATTCCACAAAATTGATTGAAATTTTTTTGCGGATAAATTAATTACTCTAAAGCAACTTTGTGCAAATTTATAGTTCTAAATGTGAAAATATCACGTTTAGTTTTGTAAGTTTTAAACTTTAAAACCTTTAACCAATGAAACCCATTCAACCCACCCAACTCAACCCTACTTAAATGATCATTTCATGGGTGGGTTGTAAACCCACTTTAACCCATCTAAACCCACTCAACTTAGGGCTAGTGGAACCTATCCAGCCGGATTCAAATCTTGGACTCAATATGGGTACTGACATTTTCCTAGAGTTTATCCAAGAATAATTCGGTGCTATTATTTCAGAAAGTTGGTGTCTCGGGGAGCATAAGACGCAAGATATATCAACCACATGTCCTGAGTTGTGTATTGGTCGTTCAACACTGATAGATACGGGCATGAACGATGCAACCTAGGACATCTCAGTTTGTGGCACGCGTAATATCCAACCGGGTTCAAAATCCTGGACTCAGTATGGGTACTCACATTGTCCTGAGTTGTGTATTGGTTTGTTTCTGACGCTGACATGTTTTAGGTGTCATATTCCTGTTATCCGGACTTCAAATTAGACGAATCATATGTCCGTTTCCATCGTTTCGATGAGGGCTATCAATTGGTAACCTCCATTTTGCAACCTGACTCTATCTTCATCACGATCCCTACCAATGTTTGTGGTTTCCATGCTTTAGCTCACCTTAGGCCACAGGAAGGCACAAGGCAGTCCCCATCCTGAAAGTTTGCATGGGAATCTGGGATGCAGTATATGTTGATCCACTGCTGCCGGTAGTGTGAAGCTCATCTCATGGCAACAGGCGGAACCCACTCCACCAGGCTACTGAATCAAAACATAAATAAAAGAGCGATAAAAATTCCCAGGCGGTGCGGCCGTGGTTCAGGCTCAGGCCTTCAGTGCGGTAGTACGGCCCTTGAGTTCCATTTTGTCCGTTGGTAGAGTGGTAGCGTGATGCGTATACTCTCTGCCTCTATATACACTAACCCAGAAATGTGGAGGGGCTCACAGATAGTCCGTCCTTCTCTTGAGAGATAGCACCAATGTTTAAGAGCGGTTGTCGTAGATGTTGTAAAGTCCTCCACGATCTCTGCTCTAATCGACGCGTCCAAGTCGTAGTCGTCATCCTAGGTGCATCTATTAGTACTCTGGTCTGCGTCCTACTCTATGCCGTGATCCCTAGAGTCAAGGCCAACGTTGAGGATGCTCGCCTCAACACCTTTCAATTCACCACCAGACAGGTCCGCGAATCCTTCTTCAGCTACAACATCTCCGTCGCGCTCGCCGTACGCAACCCTAACAAAGCCATGAGCATCAGGTGCACCGAGCCCCTTGTGGCCACATTCATCTTGCACGACCGGCGCCTGAGCAATGTCACCGTCGTTGAGAAGGGGCACGGATACAAGTGGGGCGAGACAAAGCTGCATGCCTTCAACACCAACGGCGAGGTCCCATCGTTCCTCCTCGGCGCTGCTGCAGCCGAGGACTTCAAGGAGCATAATGCGACAGGGCAATTTGAGGTAGAGGTGCGCCTCTCCGGGGAGATCACGTACAAGGAGATTAGAGCCCTTAAGGTGAAGCGTTCGCTGAGTATGAGCTGCCTGCTGAGGCTGCAGCTGGCGCCGCCGGGCCCTGAGGTCGTCGTGTTCCAGCAGGTCACCTGCAAGCCAGTGCAGCCGGAGATTTTTTCTACTTTGACCAAGGAGGTGCTTTTACAAGTACTACTCCATTGGCGCCCGTTGGGATTTTTTTTTTTTCTACTACTATTCGGCTGGTTTGTTGAACATTATTGCTTTCTTATGCAACTAGCAAGATAGCTCGTGAAATAGACTTTGCTCGCTATTATTCATATTTTTTTAGATAATGGAAAAGTTCCCGCCTCTGTGTTTCCACACGTAGCGTTTGACGTTATTACAAAACTTTCAACTAGAAGGTTGAGTTCAAGGAACCAAAACTAGAGAGACAAAGTCTATTATTAAACTTCCATCCATTTCTGGCGAAGAAATCCATGGCAATAATCTCCAAAGATAAGCTCGCCGAACGGAGTCTCTCTTTTGTCTCATCACGCTGCAACAAAGCCCAAAACCGCAGCCAATATGTCCCTCTGAAAACAACCTGCATAAATGAAGTATACTTGACATTATCAAAAACCAAATCATTTCGACAACGCCATATGGCCCAACATAGAGCAGATGCCCCTACTAAAATAGTTTTTCTCTCTTTTAGCTCTACCCCTGATAGCCAATTTCCCAACATATGAGTTATTGATCTAGGTGGGGGTAACCCGGTAGCGATGTTTACAATCCTCCAAATGGTTCTTGCATTGTGGCAGTCAAAGAAGAGATGCTTTATTGTCTCGTTGCAATTGCAGAAGCAACATTTTTGACTACCACTCCAATTGCGTTTTGCAAGGTTGTCCTTTGTGAGAATTATCCCTTTTTGGAGGCACCAAAGAAATATCTTGATCTTTAGAGGAATTTTTAATTTCCAAATCAATTTATGAGAGAATGGAGTATTTTGATTCATCATGTATAAATACATTGAGCGGACAGTGAATTGTCCATTGTGATTCAATCTCCATGTGAAAGTATCTCTCTCCTCAGTTAAATTGAAATGAGCAATTTTGGCTACCAGATTATGCCATTGAGTGAGATTATTTCCCACTAGAGCTCTTCTAAAAGAAATATGTAGTGGCGTAGTCCTCATAACATTGTTTACCGTTGCATGAGGGTAGTTTGCAATGTTATAAAGACTAGGATATTGATCTTTGAAAGATTGAGAGCCAGCCCATGTGTCCTCCCAAAATCTAGTTTGCGTTCCGTCTTTAATATTGAAAGAACCACAATCTAGCACTTGGTTTTTAATTTTCATGAGACCTTTCCAGAAATGTGAATCATTTCGTTTAGTCTCTACTTGTGAGAGGGTCTTTGAGCTTAGATATTTATTCCTAAGCAAGGTTTGCCAAGTCCCATCTTCGTTAAGCAATTTCATAATCCACTTGCTTAACAGACTTTTATTTTTGATCTCAAGGTCTACAATCCCTAGACCTCCTTGATCTTTAGGACGACAAAGGATATCCCATTTTGCGAGACGGTATTTCTTCTTATCTATACCGCCTTGCCAATAAAATCTAGATCTGTAATAATCTAGTTTTTTTATGACTCCCTTTGGTATTTCAAAGAAAGACATCATAAACATGGGTAGGCTGCTGAGGACCGAGTTCAAGAGAACCAATCTTCCACCGTATGATAGGTGTTTGGCTTTCCAACAAGATAATTTCTTTTCGAACCTTTCTTCTATAATCCTCCAGTCACTATTTCGGAGTTTCTTGTAATGCATTGGTATTCCCAAATATCTGAATGGGTATTCACCAGAGTTGCATCCAAAAAGTTCAGTATATTGGTCCTCAAACTCTTTTGCTGCTCCATAGCAAAAAATTTCACTCTTATGAAAATTGATTTTGAGACCTGATAGTTGCTCAAAAACACTTAACAATAGTTTCATGTTTTTTTGCTTGGTCCAAGTCATGATCCAAGAAGATGATAGTGTCATCTGCATATTGCAATATCGACAAACCATCATCGACTAGGTGTGGAATGACCCCCCTAATTTGTCCATCCTCTTTTGCTCTTTTAATTAAAAGAGGAAGCATATCTGCCACGATGTTGAACAAAATAGGTGACATTGGGTCTCCCTGACGAAGCCCTTTCTTTGTTTGAAAATAGTGTCCTATGTCATCATTGACTTTGATTCCAACACTACCTCCATTAACAAAATTCTCAACCCACCTACAAATTTGGGCGAGAAACCTTTCATTCTCAAGGTTTGTTGCAGGAAAGACCACTTGACCTTGTCATAGGCTTTTTCAAAGTCGATTTTGAAAACACCCCATCAAGTTTCTTAGTATGTAATTCATGGAGGGTTTCGTGTAATATTACGACACCCTCCATGATGTTCCTGCCTGGCATGAAGGCGGTCTGAGATGGTCTCACCACCGTACCTGCCACTTTGTTTATTCTATTTGTGCCAACTTTTGTGAAAATTTTAAAGCTGACATTTAGGAGACAAATAGGCCGGTATTGTTGAATTTGTTTTGCCTCTTTAACCTTGGGTAATAATGTAATGACACCAAAGTTTAGGCTATATAAAGGAAGTGTCTCTTCATGGAATTCACAAAATAGAGCCATTAGATCTCCCTTTATTATTTCCCAGAAAACTTGGTAGAATTCTGCTGGAAATCCGTCCGGTCCTGGGGCTTTGTTGTGTTCCATCTGGAATACAGCCTCCTTAATCTCATCCTCCGTGAATATGGAGGTTAATAGGTTGTTTTCTGTTTCCGAAACCTGAGGAATATCATTTATGCGATCCTCGACCAAGGAAATGTTGGTATTTTCTGGTGGTCCAAAGAGGTTCTTGTAATAGTTAGTAATATATGACTTTAATTCGTCATCACCGACAATTACTCCATCATCTTGTTCTAATTTGAAGATGTGTTGCTTGCGGTGTTTACCATTGGCCACCAAATGGAAAAAGCGAGTGTTATCATCACCCTCTAATAGGTCTTTAACTTTCGCTCTTTCGTACCACTTTATCTCCTCCTCCCTTAATAGGAGAGCGAGTCTTTCTTTGAGATAGTGTTTCATATTTATCTCATTGTCAGATAAAGTGGTTGTTTCAGCTTTTTTATCAATTGTGTCAATCATTGATATAAGCCTTTTCTTTTCTTTTTGTATGAGCCAGCTGTATGTTTGGCCCAACCTCGGAGATATTGGCATAGATGGCGTATTTTATTCTGCCATCTTTGCATCGCCGTATTTCCTTTATCTTCTGATTGCCATAAATTAGCAACCATGTCAAAGAAGCCATCTCTAAGGAACCAACCTCTCTCAAATTTGAACAGAGGTTGCTTGCTATTATGAGTCGATGCTCCGGTATTAAGCACTAACGGGTGTGATCAGACTGACTCCTATCTCGTGCCTCAACAGTAAATAACGGGAATTTATCTTCCCATTCTGTGCTTACTAGCACTCTGTCAAGTTTTTCATAAGTAGGGTCATCTCCTGGTCCAGCCCACGTATATTGTCTTCCAGACATTACAATCTCTCTTAATTCGAGAGATTCAATGACCGCATTAAATAAATTTGGCCATTTTGCGTCAAAGTTATCTTTATTCTTGTCCTCGGGTTGTCTCATTATATTAAAATCACCACCTATGATATAAGGTAGGGATTCTCGAGAACAGACATAAGCTAATTCTGATAGAAAAGCTTCTTTGTTGTGTTGCTGTGCAGGTCCATATACCGCATACAACATAAATTTGAACCCATCGGATTTATTTCTAAGACAGAATTTTACATAAAAATCTCCCTCAGTGATGGATCCAATGTCAAAGGTTGTCAGGTCTACTCCTAATAAGATGCTCCTGACCTTCCGTGTGGTGCCATGCTATGCCAAATGAAATCACGGCCACCACAAAAATTTTTTAGAGTCGAATCTGGAAATTCATCTCGACCCGTTTCCATAAGAGCAATGAAATTAATTTGCTCTTCTTTAACCATATCCGCCAAATATCTGTGTTTAGCCAAGTCTCCAAGACCTCTGCTATTCCAGAAGACTCCTTTCATTGGAGACACAATTTGGACGGAGTTTTTGGTTTCTTTGGAGGTTTGCCAGAATTAATTTTCTTGGCAGAGTTAGACTTTTTCTTCCTCGGGACTGCATTCAAATCACATAATACGTGATCCTGTCCCAGGTCATACGATTCCTCATTTAAATCCCCACATACGTGGCCGAGGATCGTATCAAGTCTTTCCTCCTCGTCCTCATCACTATAATCAGTGATTTTAGGACTGTTGTTGTTGTTGTTTTTATTCTTACTTTTATTCTCTAATTTCTTCTTAGCCGACAAAGTAAGCCTATCAACTTCTATGTTTTTGATGGCTACCGTAGAGGTTTGAACTAAATTATCATCTCTACCAAGTGAAATGCCAAGCTTATTCATATTAGAAGAAATGCGATCTTGCCCTATTTTGATCTTCAATTGTATTTGTGTCCTTGTTTTTTTATTCTGTTGCATTTTTAACCTGGTTTTTTTAATAAGAAGACTCTGTTTACCCTTATTTTCAACTCTTCATCCAAATTAACTAAATTTCTAAATATAGAAAATCCTTTCATAATGCGACCAAAAGACTCAACTGCCCCCTATCCTTCCTACCTTATCCCTTCTACAGTTCTACCCGTGCCCGACTCCATCTCTTGCTCCATCTCGGTTCTTCCTACCCTAGCAGCAGCGGCAGCTTGCACGGCATGCAGGGCGCCCGGCAGCGAAGGCATGGGTGCCTGCAGCGATGGCGGCGTGGGCAAGGATGGAAGGAGGAATAAGACGAGGTGAGCTCACCTCGGCTATGGTTTAGTTCTGCACAACCATTGTTTAGAGAACAAACAACGAATGTGATTAAATGTACATAAAACAACATCGAAACCCTTAGATCAGATAATTTTTGGTTCATGCGAGGTTCATTTCCTTTCTTTATCTATTCTGTTTTATTGGAGTCCGAGCGGATTCGTGTCGTTGTTTATTTCTTTTCCGATTGGAGTATCAGAGTATGAGTGGTTTATTTCTTCCCCATTGCAGTCCAATTCTGCCGGGAGAGCAAACAATGGGAGGGACTCGGAGGAGCTACAGACGCAGCAGCTGCTGTGCTGGAGCTACAACCACCGCCTCCTACAACTCCGGCGAGGAGTCCCATGCGCGGTGTCATCTCTGACCTCCGTGTTCCGCTCATTCCTGCCACCTGCAGCAGCAGCAAGACGCCGGTGCTACCAACAGCACCCGCTTCCTCTTGCAGTCTAGTCCCTCCGTTGGGTTATGATTGGACATGTATGCAGCGGATGTTATCTATCTAGATTTGAATTTGTTTTGACTTCTATTGTGCCATGATTTTGTCAATAAATTTTAATGTTTGCTGTTTGAAAGATATGCTGATGAGTAGGGTTTCATATGCGTGAAATGCTGTCAAAATAACTGGTATCAAACAGGGATAAAATCAAAAAGTCCTTGCAAAGTAGTGGCATTTTTGCAAGGGTAAATATGTCTTTTCAGTTTATTGACACCGTTAATTATTGTTCATAGAGTAGGTGTAAAGTGATCTTTCACATAAAAATGCAACGGAATAAAAAATAAGAGTAAAATCACCACTGGAGTAAACAAAAGGGGCCCCGATTCATAACTATATTGTGCTTGCGCATACAGTCCTGATGACATGTAAAGACCAAATCCTTTCTAGGCCATCTGGTTTCCCGGCTGCGCACTGATGGCATGACGGTGGCGGCTCTCTTGTACCTTCCTAGGCCATCTGGTTTCCCGGCTGCGCACTACAATGTCTTGTGCCTTCTCTGCTACTGTGTTACATATTCTGCAAACCTATAACGTCAAAAAGATGCTGTTGGAGTTCAACGACTTCCCCCTCCCTGGCGTGTAGTGTTTGGTTTGGACCCTTGGGCAAGTTGAGCCCGGCCTCCAATCAGCCACGGGTGCATTTGATTGCTTGTGAATCAGATATTTTTATCCACAAGTAAAATGCATTGCCGGCCAACAACTTTGGCCCCGTGTGTCGAACTCAGTCTCGAGGATTTGCCGGCTCAGTCTTTGAAGATGCTCATAGGGGTAGGGTTTGCGTATGTGCGTTCATAGGGGTGAGTGTGCGTAAGTTGTGAGTGTCTGAGTTGTACTGTGTAATCGCAAAAAAAAAAAAAAAAAAAAACAAGTTAGGCAGTGTGTGCCATCTAGATTATATGTCGGCTGTCGGGGCCACTAAACTTGCTGACTCATGTTGCGTCCAACTCTATGTAACTTCAGTTAAACCGTCTATGTGCATGCTGAGTAGGCTATGATGTGGACCTAATATATAGATCAGTCTGCGTGATTAGCCTACTCAGAAAGTAGACGCCTTAAAGTATGGGCTATTGCCTGCACTTTCTTATGGCCACAAAGTTAAAAAATGGGCGTTGTTTTCTAATACTGTAAAACATGATGTATTCTTTTGCTTCATTTGCATCATGCACCGCCGATCTATTTTGCTCATGACGTGCCTGCAGTAATTCTGAAAAAACTTGATTAGATTGCTTTTAGCGAAATTTTCAGCACGCTTTTTAGCGAATGTGCTTGATTTCCATGAGCAACATCTTGTCTCCATTTGAGACGAATTTTTTTTTGGATATGTCTTGGCCTATTTTGTTCTGAGAATAATATTAAAGACTATTTGTAAAAAAGTGAAAAACAATTTCATCCTTGATGGGTTTTCTCATTCTTTGTGTTCTATCCTCGGTCTTGAAACCGACCTTCGACTGAGCATTCCTGATTCACATCAAGGATAGACCCTACCAAGGTCCTAAGCCCCTTCCTGCTTAAGCATGATGGTGTATTTTTGTTTTGTCGTTGACAAGGATCAAGGGTTCCTGACCCTGTTGAAAACTCCAGTGTCCTTCGTGTCACTCTTGATCTTCATTTGTGAAATTATAATGGGAAACATCTCATTCGATGTTCAGATTCGAAGGTAAATTTTTATCTCCGAACTTGGCTCTCAACTTGATGGGACTGCTTCATGACATGCCAACCTTGATCGAAGGTCAGCATCAAATTCCTTTGTGTGTTCTCAACATGAAAATTCTAACTTGTTATTTTTCTAAGTTTTCTCTAGACGAAGGTGAACTTTTCTCAAGATGCGGGGGAGGAAAATGGAGAGCGAAACAGATGGGAAGGGGCCATTACTGTGGGAGGGAGTATGACCGTATGTCGAATACCGCTTGGCATGGGACCTACTTCAAATACTAATTCCTGTACAATTCAAACAACATATATTAGGTGCACCAATACTAATTCTGAATTTTGACCTTCAATAACAACATCCAAACGGGGCATAAACTATGATATTCCAATAAAAGATACAATAGGAGACACTTGAATTCAACACGGACACTCAATACTTTTGGTACGTAGATGTAGTTTTTGGAAAAATAAATAGAAAGACACGACATCAAACAAGTCTTGCTGTAATAGTACGGGACCAATGAGTCTTATAATTATTTTGATAGTAGGCAGTAGCCGGATCTTGGACTTGCACCACGGTGGAAAAAGGTATGCATTTTCTTGCCTTCCCTAGCTGTGTTTTACAGCTGTCCACGAACCCCTACCTGCGTCACAAAAGTGGTCTCACTATCAGTAAAGATGAATTTCCCATGGTGCCTTGACGCAAATAGACCAAAAAGGGAAACATACTGTTGTAGCGATAATTAATGGACAAGAACAGGCAGAGGAGTGGTGACTAACTGACCAGGTTGCGCTTAGGATGGCACACGGTTTCCCCGGTTGTCACGCAATGTGAGGATGTTTGATGAAGTGGACTTTGGGCGTTTTGGGATAAGCCCTTGCAGCGTATTGCCAATCTTCCTCGGGATAGACATTAGATGACTGGAGTATGATTTCCTCCAGGTTCTTGAGTGTTTCGTTGGAGGAACCGCTCTGATTGGTGGAACCTGTTGATAGGACTTCGTTGGGAGCGCCAAGATTTATGCAGATCAGATGGAGTGAGACAAGCTTCTCTAGAGCCTGAGGACCGACCTCAATTTTGGGCAGATTTGTGGCGCTCTGAAGGCACATGCGCTCCAGCTTCTTGAATTGTCCTTTTATTATGCTGATGGTCACTGACTTTGAAACTGAAAGTTGCTTTTTTACGTCCATCTTAAGATATTTCAGTTGTTGCAACTTACCCAGGCCTTCTATAATTTTTACCCAGTCGAGAGCCTCGAATGAAAGGCACAGCTTCTCAATCTTTAGGTTGCAAATAAAGGCAGGGAGTTTGTTCAGATTGTAGTCGCCCGCAGCTTCAGAGAGTGAAGCGAACCCTTAGCCTTATCTAGAGAACTCAGCGCACCTTCTCGATCTTCGCATTTCTCCAGAACAATTGACAGGGAGCGATCTTCTTTATGGTACTTAGTAGAAAGGAACGCTTCAATGGCTTGTGCAAGACGATTGGATAAACTTTTGGCACAAGCATTGGGATGAAAGAATATCTTCACTTTCTTCAGCCAGCGCAAGTGGAGCATGATTTCTGGGAATCCATTGCCATGTTCGGTCACAAACCCTGCTACCCTCTCCCGCTTGCTTTCTCCAATCTTTTCTATTGGATATCCGATTATTGCATATTTGCGCCGCCTAAGCTGAAACTTTCCAATGAGATACTTTAAGCTGGGCATCAAGAGACATCGGCGGGCACCTTGACATTTTTCGTTTTTGAAGAACCCACGTCGAGTGTCTCTAGGTACTTGAGTTGCTCTACTTCTTTGGGAACACACTCGATGACATCTCCTGGGAGACTCAGGTACCTGAGCAGCTTCAGTTTCTTGCATATGTTTGCATTCAGGTCAAAAGTTTGGATACCACCACATGACTGCAAATCCAGCACCCGCAGCAGATAGAATTGTCAAAAATCAGACGAGCTGCATCTGGGCACGCCACCAGAGTCCGGAGACTGGACGCACGACCTTCGTTGTCACTCAAAATAGATGCGTGTCTGTCCGCAAAAGAGAGCCGGCGGATGAGTTGGCCAACAGTGATGTCCTCTGTACTTGATACGAAACCATGCTGCTTGCGCTCCTTATGAATGTACTCGAGCATCGCTCTGGGAGGCATGCATGTCTTGGCGTCTTGACCTTCATTGGCGCTCACTTCGATGAACCAAATTACACTCTCGTTGATGAGGGTCTTAAATTTGCGAGTGCTTTTCGGTCATTACCATTATGAGCTATTGTCTTATCACTATCACATCCAACTTCTGCTCCTTCAGCAATCCATCGCCTTAACAGAGGTCCCCTCCTGACTGGAAAGTCACTTGGGAACAGGGAGAAATAGTGCAAGCAGGTCTCTGCAAAGCTTGTAGGTAGACTCTCGCACATGTGACTAAGCATCTGCCTCACCTCCTCTTTCCCGTAAACCCGATCCTCGTCAATGTATACGCCCCAGGTTGCTTGATGTCTTCTGCCAGCTGGCCCTTCCAAGGATCTGGGCATGCTACCCGGTACAATGAGACATCGACTCTCCCCTTCAACATTGACTTGCTTCATCTCGCAAACATTACCGTGTTGGTTTTTCCAGCTATCGGCATTCTTCTGTACGGTCACCATCATGATCGTAATGCCGTCCACTCCTGTGAACGTTTTTATTTCATAATTGCCCATTCTTCATCCTGTACGTCGTCAATCGCGATGAAGTACCTACAAGGGACAATATTATATGTCGGTATGCTGGTTATTCGAACTCTGAGTTTCGTTATCCCAGGTAATGAAATTCGGGCGTAGCCCTTATGGAAAAAAGGGGACAATATTATATTGTTAAAGGCTAAGTTTGTTGATATCCACTCTGTTCATCATTTGCACTATTATTCTAGAAATTCTCCAAATTGGATCTCAACTTAATGCACAGCAGAAACACGAATGCACAACGGTGCATCACCATAACTTTGGTCATGCAATACACCAAGATTATCTCAAAACTTGGTGTTTCTTTAGGCTACCACCACAATATATACTCCCAATGGTCTTGATGGTTTAATCAAGGTGAGGGCACAGTAGGTGAAAAAAAATGCCTAAACTTTGTATGTACCCAGTGGCCATCAAAAGTTATGGATAAAATCTACATAAAACTTGCGGGAAAAAAGAGAATAACTATATATGTATAGTACTCTACTGTACATGGCAGGGATCAAAATCAATCTTCAAAGTTTTTTCAGGCTTGAAACCTCTCCAGCGAGATGTCTTAGTCCAAAATTATTACAAGCATAGTTAAAACTCATACCAGACTACGTTTCACATTATTTGACCAATGCACAAAATGAAAGGCCATCAGTGGGACGTAGATAATTAATCTTAGAAGTAATGGATCAACTGAACAATCCTACAAGAATCCTTATGCTTTATCATTGGCCGACTGATTATCTTCACATTGGTATGGCAAACCATCAAATATATATTCTCTTATAGAAACAAATCCTGAAACGTCAATTTTTCCCCTTCTATGAGGGGGAAAAAGGCAATCTTCCTAAGATGCATGTCCAACATCCAAAATACAACAAAGAAGTACCAATCACTCAAGCATCTTAAAATTAATAGGTAGTAATTCAAAAAAGAGCAAAAAGATAACTAACTGATGGAAGAGGAAAACCAATCAGCAGGGACAAGAAAAATATCCATACTCATACCTCTTGCTCCCCTGAGATGAGAGATGTTTGCGTATATCTTCCATGAGTTCTTCAGGACTTCCAGGTGGATTTTGCTTGCCGTCATCACGACGACAACGCTTGTGAATTTCTCCAAGTAACTGAGTTGCATCCATGCCTGTCGCGCAGGCTTGCAGTGGGATAAAATTGGACACTACAAAATGACTCGACACTTGGGCCTCAAGACAACTCTTGCCTTCGGCACCAGAGCAAACAATGGAGATCACCCAATTCTTCTTATTGGCTTGATTCACAGAGTCTTGAATCAGCTTCTGAAGAGCAATCTGGGGCTCCTCCTTTCCAACGAGACCATTGTGATTAGGAGAGTTGTTAGCAGAACCGGGTTGTGCGCCAGAGGTTGAAGCCTGGTCTTGACTGGTATTCTGCACGGACACTGGGGATAGCTGGTTTAGTTTTGTCAGGAGTTTCTCAGCCTCCTCTGCAAACTCAGTACTATTCATCTTCCCAAGCTTGAATCTGTCTACCATGTCTTCGAGCTGGCATGCCCGTTTCCACACCTTGTTAGCCTTGTCTCTCCAGTTGCTGCTCCTAGCCTTGGAACTGTTCTCATATTCTCGGAGATCAGTGGTGATTCTATTCATCTCAGATCGAATGGAATCGAGGGTTTTTTTAGCATCCTTCAGATCCCGCTGCTTGATCCTTTCGCCTAGAAACTTAAAGGCCTCTTGCAAGGTGCAGTTCACTATTGTGGTGACTGCGGCGGTGAGGCAAGCTTCTAGTAATACCATCCTGCTTGAGTGGGAAGAACACTCGATGAGCGCGCGTGAAACTGTGTGTGTTATGTTTCTTGGCAAGATATTTTTGTTGGTTGTTTGGAGGGATGAAAGTGCTAGGAGGAAGGAGAGGGCGAAATAGAGGAAGATGCCTCCTGTCCATATGTGTATACTAGCAGGCTTCTGCCGTCCCAACAACCCTGTCTGTAGGACAGACGGTGAGTATTGGCAGACTTGTGCGTGCGATACAGAGGAAGTAGTGCTCAGGCACACTATTCACGTTCCTCGCTGGGACACAAGGGAGAGAGGTAAAAATGGTACAGCCCGATCCAAATGTGCGGGGTGCGTGTGTCCTGGCTGGCAAACTTCTTCTATTGTTTGTTTTATTTTGCAGTGAGGGCCTGAGCACTAGGATATGTACTGTTAACTGCCTCTACTAATTGTGATATGTGAATAGTATGTTGTTCTAGAATTGTGCAGTAAACTAGCTATATTCTCGATTTAAATTTCCAATAATCTCTCTATTGGCTGAGCTCTCTTTTCTTGGTAGCCTAGCTCACAGCAGGCACCATCGTTACCTTCCTTGCAGGGAGGTCCTTTCGACTTAACTAGAAACATATGGCGCGACCTTGCCGCGCCTCTGATCGGCCCAGGGGTGAAGAACATTTGCATTGTGGAGTGTTTGAACGGTAGTTTCCATTGAGTTTTCTGAAATCATCTTTGATTCATTAAGCGCCTCATAAAATTCCATAGAATGTGACATAAGAGTCAGAGAAGTAGAATATGAGCACTTATTTATGACACTCAACAAATGAACTAGTGAAATGCATGTGCATATGTTATACTGCATGTTTGAAATGACCTCATGGTAACAGAATAAACTGTATAGAGACTCTTCATAAATTTTAGTATTTCCCTCCATATTTTTTAGTATAAGGTTCATACACTATAGTCTGCTACATATACAAACGGGAAATTATTCCACTTCAAAGTGAAGTCTTACATTAAAATTTATACAAAATCAATTAAGTATAGCTGATCAAATCAGTCTCTTTCGAAAACTGGATGGTGCGAATAGTGTAGTTTTGATATATTTGTGGAAGCTTTTTTGTTTTATCAGAGTTCATGATGAATACAAAAAAATATTCGAACGATAATTTAAGTTCACTTGCAACTGCAGAGAAAGTCAAACAATACCCTTCTACATGTTCATATGACACTTTCTTTTCTCCGACCGACAAGGCAGCTATTTGGCAAAGAAAGGAAAAGCAAATGCAGCAACAACTGTCATGCAAGCATGTTGTCACCCCTGCCTCTTCTTGTCCCTAGCTATCAGTGCTTCACATAAAAGTTGGATAGCTAATAATCCAATTCACATCAACATCCAAAATCATAGTTATGTGGAAATGCAGGAGAAAACACAATGAAACAGTACCATGTTATAATAAACCATAAAAAAGTACTACAGCGTCTTCAGCTAGATCTTGAGCTTATTTATGTCAGAGACATATGGGTACTCAAATCATATCATGACACCCAAAATAGACCATCTCCCTATCAGCATAGTAATTTTAAAGGGGAAGGGAACAAGGATCGTAATTCTAAAATTATCCTGAAGTGCAAGAGTTTGGAATAAAGTGGACCTGAAGATGAAAATATGGTCACGAAAGTATTATATTCCAGCAAGAATTCTCTTGTTGTTCAATTACCATTCTAAATTTATTAGTTGGCACCCATATCAATATCTGCATGAGCACACGACTATCTGACAGTAATACAAATCAGAAATAATGATGCTTCACAAGCCCCTGCTTATTGTCTTGTTCTCCCCTAATTACCAAGATATAGCTTGGGCGTCTTACTATATGGCAAGTTCCTCTTCCAATTACCAAGATAAACTGGTGAATAGAGACAAGGAAGGGTGCACATAATATTCACACATTGTTGCCCTACGTATTTGTCCATACAAGTGATAGAATAACAAAAATTACAGGAGGTATGAAGCACAGTTTGAAAGCATCAGAATATACAGTGGTGCTTGGAGTTAAATCGGGGGACACTGAAATACAACAATGTGGTCACCTCTTAGCAGACATTTTGTCACACCCTAAAATCCGAGGCCAAAATCAAAACGCTAAAAAATCACTAAAAATTTAAATCTTTTTGTGTGATCTTACCTTGTCACAAATTTTCGAAAATAAAACTCACTAAAATAAATAAAGCGTAGTCGAATTTTGAAAATTTTGAAATATAAAATCAAGGCTCAAGTGTTTGCTTCCATTTAAATTCCACTAAATTTTGAACCTTTTCGAATTTACAAGAAATAAAATAAAGTAGATCAAGTTCCAAATCAAATTCAAATTTGAATTTTAAACTTGCGTCAAACCTCACCATATGCATTTCTGAATTTATTTGGATTTATTTGAATTGTTTGATCGACCTTTGCTTTTGTCCAAATTTGAAATTCCTTCAAATCTCGAATCCAGAAAATATCAAACCTTTTCTCTCCTCGGCCGCCCTCTCCCTTTTCTCTTTCCCCGGCCCGGCTCTCTCTTTCTCACCTTCCCCGCGCTGGCCCAGCAAGCCCGCTCCCCCTCTGGCCCAGCTCGCCCGGCCCACTCTCTCTTTCCCTCTCTCAGCCGCTGACGCGTGGGGCCGCCCTTCGTCCTCCTCCAGCCGCGCCCGGCGTGAAATGCGCCGCCGCCCATGCCGCCCGGTTCCCCCACCGCCTCCGTCTTGTCCGCGCACCAGGAGCGCCACGCAGATCACGTGGCCGCGCGCCACCGCCTCACCTTTACTTGCCCCCCCGCCAAGTCCGCCGAACCGCCTTTCCCTTCTTCCTTGACGCGCCCGCCAATCCACTGGTGAGCACCGCCATTGGTCGCCTATAAAGCAGACCGAGCTCTTCTCCATTCCTCCCTCGTTCTCATTTGCCATTTCAACGCCCGTCCCGCTCTCAATCACTCTTTTTCCCTCAATTCTTTTCTTCCGGTGAACTCTCCGGCGAGGATTTCCGCCACCATGGGTGAGTCACGTCGTCACCATCACCGCTCCTTAGCATCGCCGTCCCGTGCCTAACCCACTCATGCATTCCTCGTCCGCAGCCGAGTTCTGGACATTGTGATCCCCGCAAGCTAGGGTTCAGGCCGTCGTCTCCTTCGTTGCCGGCACCCCTCCGCTTCACCCTCTCGCTCCTTGACCGCTCGGTGAGCTTCATCTCACTCCCCTCTCTCTCTTTGCGCTACCTCTCTCCCCTTCCTCTTCCTCGCGCGCCCCCTCCGTCTCCATCGCAAGCCGGCGCGCCGCCGCACTCCGGCGAGCTCGCACCGCCGCCCTAGCGCTCCCGCACGTCGATGCGCACCACCTGCAGCTTCGTCGTCGCACGTAGAGCACATAGGTGCCTTCCGCGTCCCGTTCCGACCACCACAGATGCCGCCGGCAAGGTTCCCGGTGATTCGCCGCCGCGCGCGCCCCTCTCCGGCGAGCTCGCGCCTCTTCTCCTCTCTCCCTCCACGTCGACATCATACCTCGTCCTTTTCCCCTTCGCGCACTCGATCCCGGCATCCAGTTCTCGTCACGTTTCATCGCCGGCCATCGCCTCCGGCGACAACTCCGGTGGAGCGCCACCCGCGCGCGCGTCCCCCCCCGCTCCGGCGTGGTTGACCGCGTCGCGCCGCCATCCCACGTGGCACCCACGTCAGCCCGCGGACCCCGCTGTCAGCCCCTCACCCTCTCCCTTCTTTTCTCTATGCGCTCGGTTCATGTGAACCAGAGGCACGTGAACCCCTCGGTCCACCGTGAACCTGTGCACAAGCCTTTTTCAATTAAGAAATAATTCCATAAAACAAGAAAATCCCCAGGGCTCTGTATTTTTTGCAGATAAGCCCCTAACCTTTTCTGAAATGCTGTTTTAGTCCTGTCTTTTTACAGAAAAGTCCCTACACTTTTTCTGTAATTCACTTTAGCCCCTGCTTTTTACACCGAGACCCCTAAACTTTCCCTAAATTACAGATAGGTCCCTGTCGACTTTCTGTATTTACCGAGAAGCCTCAGGACCTTTCCACTCTTGCAAATAAGCCCTCAGACCCTCTGGACCCATCTGTCAGTCTCTCTTTCTCTCAGGAAAATGCTAAGTGCACCCGGCTAGTGCACACGTATTTCTTTTCGAGCACATTTCTCATAGCAGAAAATTCCCAGAAAATTTTTCAAAAATATCTTTTTCATTCCTAATCACTTTCCAACCTTTCTTAGCCTCTGATTAATTATGTATCTCATACAAATTAATCAAGCTAAAATCCTTTAAATCAATTCATTCAAACTTCAAATCTCCATATCTTTTCCGTTCTAACTCCGTTTCGAGCGATTCTTGCGCTCACGCGCTCGTATAAACGCGTAGTACCTTTTGGTACTAGTTTTGAAGTGCTAAAATATCTTTTGAGCCATCAACACCTTAAATTCCTATTCTTTCAATAAAACCCCGTTTCGACAAAGCCTACGATCGTAACCCTGCACGTGCACACTCGTTCAAATCTCCATACAGCACCTAACCGAATTTTAACACATTGTTCCGTCTCCACATAGTGCATTTTGGCACTAATTCTAGACTCCGTACATAGACCCCGTCTATGTCGTAATTCTTTTCCTTTTTAATAAAAATTCCGTCTTGGAATATCCTACATCGCCCATCTCATTGTCCTCCAGTGCCTAATCATCACACGGCATTCAACAGACCCATATGTCCACCACTCACACAGTCTGAAAATACTGAATCCACACAGAAAGCGCACACACATTTCTATTTCGAATGCACTTCCAATATCAGAAAAATCTCAGAAAATTCCTAAAAATACTTTACACTCTTCTAAACACATTCCAACCCTTTATTCGCTTCAGATTAATTAGGATTATGGCTATACTTAATTTCTTAGCTTATCCTGATTAATTTCCTTTCTATAAATTTCCTAAATTCATATCAGCCTCACACACGCGCCAGAATTGCTAAGCTCACCCGGCAATTGTACACAGAATCCTTTACGACCAATTTCCAATACCAGAAAAATCCCAGAAAATTCCTGAAAATATTTTAAGCCGCTCTCAACATCTTCCAACCATTATTCATCCCAAAATAATTAGGATTATATCAATGCTTAATTAAGCATGATCCTAATTAATTCCTTTTTCTGTAAACTTCCAAATTCATATCTTTTTCGTTCGAGCTCCGATTTTGCGATTCCTTCGCCAAAATTTATATAAAATCTCGCTTTAAATCCATGCCACCAGAATCAATCCCTTTTAATGATCTTTGATCAATCCCTCTCTTTTAATTGCCTTGTAATTTCCCGTGTTTTATTTGTATTTGTGCATTCATATTTTACATAAGCACGTGCACGTACCACCGTCATGCGCCCGTCGCGTGACAGATAAACTTATTAGATAATAAGCTAATGATCATTAGGTATTACCATAATAAGTAATTAATAGGCAATTAAAGTGACACACTTGCACGTTGTATATGTGTTGCCTAAGCCTTTATATAGATTACAACCTATATAAAGACTTAGTGCCATAAATGTACAACAAACACGTGCACCCGCCGTCTCCCACCTTCTCATGCACTCATGCAACCCTCTTGGTGTTTAGCATCCTTCATTTACCACCAAAAGCCCTAGTTTACGATGCACACCCATTTAGCTATAAAATAATATAATCGTCCTTAATGTAAAACTTGCTGCATCATGCATAATCTGTGTCTTTTGTCGTTCTTTGGTATTCCTTCGTCTTTCCAGTTGGAGTTAATTGGATCTTAATTGGCTCTTTTCGATCTTTATTTCTTTTGCAGTAGTTTGTTTATCCGCGATATTTTATACGCTAGATTGCGTGAGCTTCGAAGAAGAGCCAGAGGAATTCGAGGAATTTCTAAAGAAATCAAGCTCAAGGACAAATCGGAAGATACGGGTTTCAAGAAAGAACTTGAAGAATAGGAAAGCGATTTTTGAGGCAAGCCCTAACTCCCATTGATCATATTGATCCTATGGTTGCAAAATTATCCTATTTAGAGCTGTTTATAAATAAATATGCATGGTATTTAAATGTGATTTAAAATGCTAGAAGGTCCTAGTAATATTTGATTGCCATGCCTTGATCTTGAAATATCCTGATTCCTTGTTAAACCTAGGAACCCGCATCATTAATTCATTAATGATGTGCTGGTATGCTGCTTAGGACTTTCACCATGTGTTTAATTAATCTTGCTCACATGCTTTTGTGTTAAAATGCGTGAGTCTTGGTGGTGTGTGTAAATGTTGTAAATGGGTGGGATTGGTGATAAGTGCAACCCTAGTGAGGGAAAGTTTTGGCGGGACCAGGCGAGGTAGTCCTCAGTGGGGAGGCTATCTCTGGGACGCCCTTCCCCGTGGGGATTGGCTATTGAAGATGCCTGGTTCGGTCGTATAAGGACCGGTTCTTGTGCCGCCGTTGCCTAGCACTATACGCGCAGCCACAAGCCCTGTATGGAAGGGGATTGGAACCACACCCTACTAGTACTCACCCGGTACCCCCCCGGAGGCAGGAGATTGCACGGAGTCCCAGGAGAAGACTCGTTCGTTGGTGGTGTTCGAGATCCGGCATTTATGACTGGCCATATTATGTGATTGTGAAGCCCCTGGTGATGTCCGTGGGGGATGCCGTGGTGGTACCAAGTAGGTACGGGACCTTTAGTAGCAAAGTTCAAGCCGGAAACCGGAGGACTGATCTACCTTGTGGGGAAATTTGTGCACCCTCAGCCGAGGTTAAGAATCTATCCGGATAGCCGTGTTCCACGGTATTGGACAACGCGAAAGCAATGGCCACACTATGATTAGAGTTTCCTGTGTGAGTTATCCTTGGCGTGTTTTCGGAATACACCGGCGTGGAGCCGTGCGCTGGTTTCCGGCCAGCATTAAAAGTGAGGAACTGGTGGGATTGAACCATTATCTCCCCCAGGGCCGACCAACCCCATTATATGATAATAATCTTGACTGTAGTTTGCGAACTGGCTTTGTTTGCAAAACAACCCTTGCATAAAAATTGGCTTTTCCGCCAATACAATGAACCCCAGCCTTTACCATTGATATACCCTTGCATATGCTTACCCCTTGTGTTAGGGTTTGCTGAGTACCTTATGTACTCACGCGTTTGCGCCTGCTGTTTTAGTTAAGAGAAGGCTTCGTAGGAAGCGGCGACGTGTTGGTTTTCGGTCTGCTTCTCAAGTCTGCTTGTGGCTTGGGCCGTGTTTCCGCTGTTTGCTTCGCCGTTAGTCGGTCGATGGACATGGATGGTCTTAATCCTTGTCGAACCGCCACTAAGGGCTCTATAGCAGGTAATACTTCCTTTATTCGAAGTATGCTTTGGCTATCATATCTGTGTTCTTGTGCGTATCAGCTACTGATCCAGGGACTGATACATAATGCACATCATACTCTAGAAATGGGGTATGACAGAGTGGTATCAGAGCAATACTTGACCGTAGACCGAAAACCTAGGATTTGTTACGCTCGAAAATGATTATTTTCAAAACTAGTTACAAAAGCCCTTCTGTATACCTTTCTTTCTCTTAAAAAGTCTTTTCTCCTTCATCATCAGAAGAGTCTCACCCGAAAGCTTTCTGTATACAGCCCCTCAAGACTTTGACCCAGATGGTAACCAGGACTATGTAACTGTCGAAGTGGAGAATCAGTTGTTCCAAGTGTACCGCATGCCAGACTTTGTTCCTAAGCAAGAATAAGGACAGCAATTATGGGAGTCAGATCACGGATGACCTGTTTCAATTGTGGCGACCCTGGACACAAATTTCAAGATTGCCCTTCGTACCAACCAAGCGATGAGAAGAAGCTGCAGAAATCGACGCGAGGACGACGACTAACTCCAACTTCCAGCGACCCCGGAGAGATTGGATTTTCAGTACGGAAGAGCATGAGAAACAAGGAACATGGAACAGCCTGCATGACGCCTACCCGATGTCAAGATACTGGAAAGGTTAAATAAATTGGAAAGGTCACAGGAAGATCAGTAGAGAACTCACAAACTTCCCAAAGCTCTGCAGCCCAAGAAGGCACAAGAAACACACAAGAAAAAGAAGAACAAAAGTCAAGCATCTGGTCAAGCTACACCTAAGAAGGAAAAGAAGCCAGGACTTTTGTTTTCTACTGTAGGGAAAGTGGGCACATGATAGCCAGTTGTCCCTACAAGCGAAAATCAGGATGATATATTTAAGACCAAGTTTACAATCTCTAAGCAACAAGCACCTCCAGCGCACAGTTTGCTACATATGCCAGGATCCTCCAGAGTGTGCTCTTCAGGTCCTTGTAACAGTAAAGGATCGATAGTTTGCTTACCCCCAAAACTTGAGCCTCGTTTGTAGTACGCTCATATCTTGGACTACAACAAATAAATCACGTTGTTTGTGTGATTTGGTGATTTGTGTTGATCGTTGTACTTCTGTTTGAGTGTTCTTAATCAACCCAAACAATATAATAATTTAAACAGCACCTTCAGAATAGCTTAATGCCCCCATCCCAACCTAAACCCGAACCCTTACCGAAGAAGTCTACTACCAAGAAGCGTTCTGCTCAGATCAAGTCAGTCAAATGAATGGCACAACAATGGTTAAGATCACAACCCAACTGGAAAGTTTTTAAGTGGCAATCTGAAAGTCAAACATCAGTTGTTTGCCAGCCAACAACATCTAAGAAATAAAGAAAGTTTTAAGTTTCCTGAGAGGCGTTACAACAGTAAATGCAGTAGATCATGAGAATGGAAAACTAAGCTACTATCATAAATTCAAGCGGTTAAGCATCAGTCAGTCAAACCAAGCCAGACAAATACTTCAAGTGCTGAGCCAGTTTTGGAAATCAAGATCCAGATAAGTATAAAGAAGGTATCAAGATACCAACATCTGTTTACATGAGTTAAATGATCCCGATGTCTGTTCCACATAAACAGACCAAATCGACCCCTGGGAAAGGAGTCGTGTCTGTAATATCAAGACAGAACAAGCAAATGATGCAGTTTTGACAATGAGAGCCACCCGAAGTCAAGACCCTTAAGTGGGGTAGGAGCCCCCACCCTAAGACAACAGAAGATGGAGAATCCTTCCTGCAATAGACTGGTATAGCCATGGAAAGGTTGCTGATCATGGAAGCCCTTGGATCTCGTGTGATGGAACATAAAGAACATACTCCGTCATGGAAAACAGAGAAAAATGTCAGCATATCAGGAGGAGAAACAGTGGTTCAGGCCACCTGTTAAGTTATGGAGTTAATCAACATGCATATCATGGATCCAGAGGATTTCAGAATCATCATCCAAACGGCAAGGAAAAGTTGCAAAGCAATCTAACCGTCTAACCGCTCAGAATGCCTCAAGTCAACCAGATCCGAAACAACTGCGGAACATCGATCAGAATGCCCGAGTGAAGATCCTACCCTAATAGGATTTTCTGTCAATTATCTAACATCCCGGAACCAAAACCTTAGGCCACCCCTCCCCTGTTAAATCAGCTAACATCGAGGTCTTCAGAGCAAGAAGTTCTCCCTTGTCACTCCACAGCTCAGCACCTCCGACAATGAAGAGAATCTCATGACAAAGCTTGCTTCGTCAACAAGCTCTGACAAGATTTTGATGTTATCACTGTCAAGAAAGAAAACACAAGAGAAGTTCTTCGCCAACCCTGAAGTTCTTCCAATCTCGAGGACGAGATTCCTTTTAAGTGGGGTAATCTGTCACACCTAAAATCCGAGGCCAAATCAAATGCTAAAAAATCACTAAAAATTTAAATCTTTTTGTGTGATCTTACCTTGTCACAAATTTTCGAAAATAAAACTCACTAAAATAAATAAAGTGTAGTCGAATTTGAAAATTTTGAAATATAAATCAAGGCTCAAGTGTTTGCTTCCATTTAATTCCACTAAAATTTTGAACCTTTTCGAATTTACAAGAAATTAAATAAAGTAGATCAAGTTCCAAATCAAATTTCAAAATTTGAATTTAAACTTGCGTCAAAACCTCACCATATGCATTTCTGAATTTATTTGGATTTATTTGAATTCTTTGATCGACCTTTGCTTTTGTCCAAATTTGAAATTCCTTCAAATCTCGAAATCCAGAAAATATCAAACCTTTTCTCTCTCTCGG
>JAAXCT010002493.1:0-71053 GCA_012490785.1 Eragrostis nindensis
GTGCGTGTACATTTGGCTCCATCTCTGGTATGGTGGATCGGATCGGAGCCGTGTGCGGAAATGCCGGGAAGGAGGACAATGCAGGCCGGCTAGATAGATACGAAGTCACGGGCCAAGCAGTCCCTTTCGTACCTCTGACATGACGCTACGATCAGGTCGTCGTACGTACCGGGCTGGCTACGGACCACAGGCACGCAGGCGGAAACGGCCGGTCGCGTGCTCGCTCGGCGCATCGGAGGGAGGACGCCCTGTAACAGCGGTGTCGCCACGGCAAAGCGCACGCACGGACGCGCATGGCGATCGAGAGAGGACAGGACACGCCCCATAATAATATGCCCCGCTGCCCAGTCGCCCACGGATGCTGCCGGCCGGGCTCGCCGTGGCCCGCACGCAGTCGACCGCGGCCAGGGACGTTGCCGGAACAGCCGTCGGTCTTCCAGGCATCCCGGGCGCGGCGGCCACGTCGTATGCCCGCGACTCGGGCCGCGTTTCTTTACTCGCGCCTCAACTCTCAAAGCCAGGCGCCAGCCAGCCAGAACGCGTCAGTTCTTCGTGGCTTCGTTCGCTCACTCGCCCGCGCGCGTCGCGGTGGTTTTCTCGATCTCGCAAAGTCCACCAGCCGCTTCTGCGTGGGCGGCATCGGCTGGGCGCGCGCGTCGCGGGGGTGCCGGTGTCCGTAGCCGCCGTCGCGGCCCGGCCGGCGGCATTCCGCGGTACCCGCCCGGCGCCAAGCGGGAAGGCTCCAGTCCAGCGCGTTCCTCCGATCGTCTCGGCCGGGCTCCCGTTGCTCGCGCGCAGTTTGAGGCCGACGGGGCGCGCCCGTCCCGTGCATCGTTGTTTGGGCGAACTGGCGCTTCCCGCGCGTCCGGTTCCCGTCGAGGCATTTTTCTTGCTACTAGGGCTGACCTTGGTATCAGTAACCCAGCAGCATCAAACGGGCGCCCAAACTAAACTACACACGAGTAACGTGGAAGACGGGTTGATGTTGCCTGGTCTCTTGCTCTTGTTTGCTTCTCTGCTGCTAAGTAGAAGTGTCCGAAGTGCCTTGGGACCCCTAACGAGTGACCTCAATGCTCGCAAGGATCACCGGCCGGCTGCTCTGCTTGCGACGTCATATGCCGTCAGGCGTTTGATCCTTGTGCGTGCGGCAAGGAGGTTCATCGTAAAGATGGTAGACGACATTTTCTAACTTACCCGGCACCGGGTTCAAGTTTGAAGTATGGGAAAATAGAACCAGCTTAATGCACACGGTTGAAGACTTGCAGTACGAGAATATTTCCCATCATAGGTAGAATGTTCTCTTTGGCCACCCTGACGAAGCAGACTCTGTAGTGAGTAGCAAAACAATTTTTGAGGACTGGAGAAGTCCATGCAAAATTTACCAGCGTTTTCCTCTTATTCAGATTGTAAGATTATTGTATACATAACTGAATACTAAGGACACTAACACGTTCGGTCTTGAAATGGTCTAGAACAAACAGTATCATTTCCACGTCTCCACACAAGCTATTTGAATATATCACAACAAAATACTGGACCAACTTTTTTCTTTTTCCCTGGTGGACCTCGCCTGGCTTTTGTTATACCGCGGACCGAAGTCCAATGATACCTGCAAAATATCGACAAATTAGAATGAGGCTTTGTTTTGGACCATCTGTGCATATTACACTTCTACTTGAAACTTCCTGTTAGGCTCGATTGAAAGAGAGAAAAAAAAAGGGAAAACTACTATGCTCTTCCTACTGTTCAAACAAAAGAAAATAACAAAAAGGTTGGCATTTACCACATCCAATTCTTGTGCGCCTGCGTTTCCTGTTGATTTACTAAGCTCATGGCCACCTTCAAAATATTAAGAACAGAGTCAGAAGGAGTTAAAAAGTGAGAATGTCTCACACTAGAAAAATCGTCACAGAAATCGGAAGGGAAACAAGAAATAAATACTTTAATCTGCAGCCAGGAAATAGGCAGTATGACAGAATAGGACGGAATACATTAATCTCCATTAAAATGACTGAAAAATTGGTTTCAAGTAACATGCAAAGTTTTCAACGCAACCTAAGCAATCCACATGCTACATATCAATTTTAGTAGTGGCTCATCACAAATTTTGCCACCAAGAATGCTTTTCTTCAGCACGTGCCGTCATTTGAGTCCTGCTGCTAACGAGTCATCAATGAAAGGCAGAATATCATGGAGCAACTATTATGTACCAAAAAAAGAGATCTTAAAAAAAATATTGAACAATAGTTCAAGCTTTCCAGGCGTTGCAAGGCATGTCACATGGTAAGGTAGTGCTGTAACATAGCCCTACCCTTGCATAGCAAATTACGCTCTACTGAGCTATAGCAGAAACGAAATGAACAAAGTGATCTTTTTTTTAAAAAAAAACTCTTAATGCATCCACATTCCACATAATATCTGCAGCAATTAAACCAGTACAAGTAAATGTAACTGTTCCAGATCCAATATAACAAATTTAGCAACGGTTCATCACAAATTGCACCACCATGAATGCTTTCCTTCAGCAGACCATGTTTGACTGCTACTGAAACGAGCTATCAATGGAGGAAAGGATATCATGGAGCCAATATTGTGTACAAAGCAGAGAAAAAAACAGTTCATGGTTTCCAAGTGTCGTAAAGCACGGTAGTGCTGTAATGTCGCGCTAAATTCGCTAATTACGCTCTACTGCAGCCATAAAAGCCAATAAATGAATGAGATATATGCTCAAGGAACATATTTGGTATCAACTGGCAGTAACATATCAGTACATCGAATAAAATATTTCCGATAAGACTAGACCCCATCGTCATCAGATGAACATATAAGGTACAAAGGTGGACAAATCTTCAAATCCGTAGGGCTATAATAAAATAGCAGCGGTGATAAAAGCATACTTACCCCTCCCTAGGTCATCAGGATCAGCGTGAACAACAACTGCCCTTCCCAATATGGAATGAGGCCCACTAAGTGAAATCTTCAGGGAGGGCAAAGATAGATTAGTAGCTGATAAAAATTTCAAGGTCATATTTGCATCGTCCAAGACAACCAGACCTGTAAGTCCTTTATGTACACTTCTGCCACTCCTGAAACAAGTATGCGGAGCTTTATTAGGAGATATATTTCATAAAGGAACATCTCCCTTAGCGACTGAAGGATCTTAGAGTGGGTATAGTACTAACCATCTTTGTTGGCTAGTATGTTTCCCAGGTCACCCACATGCCGTTCGTCATCAAATGGTGCTCCATGGGGCTTATTATGAGGATTAAAATGGGGTCCTACAAACAAAAAATCTGTCAGATGACCAACACCAGAATGTTGGATACCCAGTCCATAAATATAATAGCATCAGCATGTATCAGTGTAAGGCTCTAAGAATTCAAGGGAACTATCGGAAGCTACCTTTTCTTCCTGAAAAGATTAAGCCATAGTTCAAAGTTAACACTAATCATTGGATTTCAGCAATCACTTCTCTGTTAGCACACTACTGGACTGTGAAGTTATTGCTGCTCATGTCATCAACAGTTGATGAAGTAGTTTCATTCGCTACGCTAGCAAGATGAAAGCATCATAAGACCTCTTGAGTAACATCTAATATGGCCACTCCTTCACTGCACAACTGATTTTCTTTTTTAAGATAATGGGTGTAACTGCTCAACTGAATTGGGTCACGAAATTCTAATTTCTAATGGAATCCCCAATCAGCCATCTTGATAGATTACTCATGTCACTTAGAAATTTCACCAAAGTCGCGGTTCATCGTCGTATCTAACACAACCCCCGACCCCAATTCAACAGCACGAGTCCCAAACCAAATCAATCACAATAGCTTACGACGGCGACGCACCGGTAGAGTTGCAGCCATTGGTGGTGTCCCCGAAGGCGTGGATGTGGAATCCGTGCAAGCCCGGAGCAAGGCCCGTGACCTTCCCCCTCACCTCGGTGCATCCTAGCAAACAACGCGAGAGCAAAGTAATCATCAGCGTGAAGAGGCAAGCCAGACCTCCCAACGGCCGCACAGACCACGGAGTTTGAGACGGGTACCGGAGGCAGGGTCCTGGAAGAAGTGGAGGGCTCCGGCGACAGTGCTGTTGGCGCCGCCGCCTGAGGGCGACGCCCTTGAGTCCGCCGGCTTTCGCTGCCATTTCTTGCGCGTCTCCGTCCGCCGTGCCGGCACTGGTGCTTCGGCTTCACTGCTCTGTTTGTCTGACACGATCCGATTAGGCCCACTTACAAAAGTAGTATTTGCGATCCAGAAGTCCAGAACGGCCCATATACGGCGCGTTCGTTGCACTCTAAAGATTAGACCTGTCACGTTAAAAAGAATCTTACTATTTAAAAATATTTTTATTTATTTAATGATAAAATTTATGTCACGACCCCTTAAATCACGAGACGAATTAATGAGCCTAATTAATCTATGTTTTGTTACAATGATATTATAGTAACTATCTTCTAATCACACTTTAATTACCTTCATTAGATTCTTTCGAATTCAAACGGAGTCTTAAAATTAATTTTATAATTAAATTTATTTATAATTACAATATTTGTTAAAAAATCCTCTAAAGTTTAGACCCCAAACAAACACACCCGTAGAGATGAAGCGACCAACTGATTTTCTTTACCGTGCTCAGCCCATAAAGAAAATGCTCGCGAATACCACCATATTTCTGATCCAGACCATCAGAAAAGAGGGATCACGGTAACTAATCGTGGGCTCGTGGCCGGCCCTTCTCCCCGCCGCCAAACTCCGGAGTTTCCGGCCGGCCACCGGCCAGGCGGTCTTCCTCCGCCTTCCTCCTCCACACTGCCAACTCCTTCCTCTCGTTTCCCAGATGGGGGAAAGCCGAGGAGTGCGAGTACGCCTACGCCGTCAGAGGATGGAATGGTCCGCGCCGCATCGGCAGTTCGGCGTGGTCTTCGCCCGCGTTGTCGTCGTTCACTCGCAGGTCTGCACGGTATCCAGTTCACCAGAACCCTACCTTCTTACATGGAGTTGATAGAGTAGCGTGTTTCCCCTGTTTAGTTGCTATCACCTATTAACTGGCAAATACTACCCCAACAAGTGGATCCGCCAATTCAAACATTTCAGGCGTTTACAATGAATATTCTAGTTCTCTTTGATATCTCATTCAGTGATCCTAATCCCTGAACAAAAATGTCAGTGCATATGATCCAGGGAGTGGATTAGTGTATAATTTTTTTTAAAAAAAGATCTGCCAGTGCCTCAGGAAGAACCGCACAAACCCATTGATCCAACCGAGGTTCAGTGAACTACAAACCCACCATTCGTTGTGCATTTCTGATAAATTTTTTAGAAGTTTCATTGTATGATGTTTTGAGGTCCATCTTATGTACACATGCCATTGCATCGTTCTCTTTGTGAATAACCCAGTATATTTACTGAACCGAGCTTTCACTTTCGCTTTGTATATAGACCTGAAATGTAGCATGTGCCATGGTGACTGTGTTCTTTCTTCATTTGTCATTTAGGATATGAACACTATCTACATTAAGGTATTTGACTACTGATTGTTGTTACCATCGAGGAAAATTTATTGAGGGTATGATGATACTTTGAATGTCAAATGTACTGATATAAACTTATTTTTATTGAACGCAACCATCATTCCAGTTCAACAATCTTTACACTTGTACTCTGCCAGCCATGAACAGGTTAAATGCAGTGACAAACTGGGAAAGAAACAACAGATACCACAAATCCATGCACGCCTTGTTGACTGAAACCAAAGAGCAATAACTATGCATCCAGATCAGATAACTTAATACTCAGCTTCCTCATCGTCGTCTTCGACCTCAGCTCCGACTTCCTCATAGTCCTTCTCCAATGCAGCCAGATCCTCCCTCGCTTCTGAGAACTCCCCTTCTTCCATCCCTTCACCAACATACCAATGGACGAAAGCACGCTTTGCATACATCAGATCAAACTTGCGGTCGATGCGGGAGAAGACCTCAGCCACAGCTGTGTTGTTGCTGATCATGCAGACTGCTCGTTGCACCTTCGCTAGGTCCCCACCAGGAACTACAGTTGGTGGCTGGTAGTTTATCCCACACTTGAACCCAGTAGGGCACCTGTCATAAAGAAACACGGAAAAGGGTCATGCTGCTAAATCATATTCTCAGAAGAACACAATCTACTTCAATCTGATGTAAATTGGCAAGATCTGTGAGCATGTACCAATCAACAAACTGCACTGTCCTCTTGGTCTTGATTGAATGAACGGCAGCATTCACATCCTTCGGCACGACATCGCCACGGTACATCAAACAGCATGCCATGTACTTACCATGCCTGGGGTCACATTTTGCCATCACACTTGATGGCTCAAACACAGAATTTGTTATCTCAGGTACAGAGTGCTGTTCATGGTAGGCCTTCTCCACTGAGATAATTGGAGCATATGAAGAGAGCATGAAGTGTATCCGAGGGTAAGGGACAAGGTTGGTCTGGAACTCAGTTATGTCAACATTGATAGCTCCGTCAAATCTCAGTGAGGTGGTCAGAGATGATATGACTTGAGATATAAGCCTGTTCAGATTGGTGTATGTTGGGCGCTCAATGTCCAGGGAGCGCTTGCATATATCGTAGATAGCTTCATTATCAAGAAGCACAACAACATCGGTATGTTCAATCAGGGAATGTGTGGAGAGCACGCTGTTATAAGGCTCGACAACAGCAGTTGAAATCTGCAACAGGAAATGATTTCAGACTTTCAATGCAGAACACTTGTTCTGTACAATCACCGGTAAATGTTCTTTGCAAGCCTTTTCTTATCAGATTAATTAAGGATGTCAATGTTTATAGCTAGGTAGGTAATTAATAATCTCTTTCACTCACTCTATTTAAAGCATAGCATAATTTAGAGACCTTATCGTTCTTTGTGTATTCATTCACACATATCTGTTCTTTTTAGAAATATATGGCTTGACATGATATCTAATGCTTATACTTAACATTGTAGTCCCAAGGATATACTACTTTGAAGAAATTGTTATCTAGGATGGATAGTAGGCCCTGCAACTATGTCTTGCAAGAACAAATAAAGACTCAAGAGGTTCTCTCACTGACAGAGGTAGCTCAAATGTGATGGTCATTAAATTAAAATTTATCTTCAAATTAGCTCTTCCAGAAACTTGACCAAGGCACCATACTAGTTGGGAAAAGAAGCTAAAGATGAAGAACTACTAGACAAATAGGACGCATTAAGTTTGTAGACTTTTCTTATGAAGTTAGAATCAGATATTCTGCATTTGATTAATCATTTGGTCCTATTTAGTTGTTCTGGCATAACAGAACTCGTAACATGTTAGAATATTTTCGGCTACTGGAACGGTAATATATATTGAACATCGACGAATCAACACTTAAAATTATCATTGGAGTGATAACCACATAAATGTTTCACACTCAATACTAGAAGTTTACCTTGATGATAATGGATTGTAATTTATTTTCAAAAAAGAAGATTAATTGGTGACTGCATATGAACAAATATGCTGACAAATGATGCAAACAGGCTTGGCCTCAGACTATCATAATAATACCTGTGGTGAAGGATAGATGGTGAAACCAAGCTTTGACTTCCTACCATAATCTACTGATAGACGCTCTAACAGTAGTGAACCAAGTCCAGAGCCAGTTCCACCACCAAACTGCATTAAAAACCAAAATCCTTGGAGACCTGTGCAGTTGTCTGCCAATTTTCTTATCCGATCAATGCAAACATCAACAATTTCTCTTCCAACTGCAGCACAAAAACATACACAGTTCCCAAACAGGATTGGTGTTAATATGAGCATCAGAGCATGGGACCCCAAGTGTATGACAATTATTCCAAGTAAGCTGCCCCGAGTAAAATATAAAGAATTCATATTGCTTGCATGGACAGTATCCTCTGCTTTGAATGATAAAATATTAAAACTGTGGATCCTGACATGACCTCTAAAATATAGAAGGATTTGTGGATTAGCTCCACCTCTCACTTGCTAGAAGTTTTCAAATAGATAAATACGTTGTTTTCAGAATTAGCAAATGCACCTTGCGTATGCCAAAATCAAAGAAAGCTCTTCCAAACTCCAATAGTCACAATACATTGATCAGTGTTACTTTTTAATTGTTGCAGATATTTTCTATGCTTCAGGAAATGGCTTAGGGCAAGGAAAGGCTTATGTTACCTGTGTAATGTCCGCGGGCAAAGTTGTTAGCAGCATCTTCCTTGTGTGAGATGAGCTGCTCTGGATGGAAGAGCTGGCGGTATGGCCCCGTCTTCACCTCGTCAATTACAGTGGGCTCCAAATCGACGAACAAGGCCCTTGGAACGTGCTTCCCTGCACTTGTTTCACTAAAGAATGTGTTGAATGCATCCCTCGCAACTCCGGGAGAGGTGTCACTGCAAGCCAGCGAGCAAAGATTGAGAGAACTGGACGCTGTAAAATAGGAGAGTTAGGCACTCAAATCGATGGTAAGTCACGTGCTATCCTCCCTGATGCTTGTTTCACAAACCAGGAGCCCCCTTTCAGATTTTGAAGCTAGTGGTTTCAATGCAGGGGTGTCATCAAGAACAGAACTGATGTTGCAAACTGAAGCAGATTATCAAAGCATCCAACAAAATTATCACATGAGTACTTTTGGCTGTCATCAACTGTCAAATATTGTCCCTAGAATTATCTCCAAAGTCAATTACCCCTTTTTTTAGGCAACTACCACCAAAAACAAGAGAGCAGCGGTATCTCTCTGATATATCGTCCTCTGTGCGGGAATCATCGTGAAGCAACGATGAAAGAAACAAAAAAAATTTCAGAATTGAGAATTAGAACAGGAAGGGACTTCACCTGGGCATGAGGCCATCCGGCTGGATGCCGTGCTCAAGGCAGTACAGCTCCCAGCAAGAATTCCCCACCTGGATGCCCGCTTGCCCGATATGGATGCTTATGATCTCCCTCATCTCTCCTCTGCTTCAACTGCCTTGGGAGTTCAGAAGCAGCACGAGGAGAAGAGGAGGCCTGAGAACTGAAAAGGCCTGCAAGCACACTGCACACGGAAAAGGGGCGTGCAGCAGATTAGATGGAAAGAAAGAGCGATAAGGCAGCCGTAGCGGCGTCAACCGGCTCGTTCTTCAGAAAGCAGAAAGCGACCGGTGGATGCACACACGTCGGACGGAATGCTACCCGAATGGACAAAATTACTTGGATGGACCGGCTAACAAGTAACAACTAATGATACTGCAAGATAGAGCCCTTATTCAGGTGACTCGAGATGATGATCGTCTGCTCCGATCTGTCTGCTAACTGCTCGCTGGAGTTGGTAACTATTACGGTAATTCCAGGCAAATTTGTTTCTAACAGGTGGTTCGGTCCAAGGATTTAATCTTCCGTTGCATCTTTGTTTAAATTTTCTGGTTTCGTGTGCTGGTCCGAAGCTGTGTGTCAACGTGCAAACTGAATTGCTGATCTATCTAAGTTTGTTTCTTTCCACTGAACCCACATCGTCCGGTAATAAAAAATGACCACTTTGGTTTATGCCACCGACTGCCGCCATGAAAAGAACAGGACGCTGCCGTCATGGTGAAAAAGAAATAAACCATTACAAGACGCTTGATCGATGGTGCCAGCCACGACGATGGCACCGATGAGCACAAGCACAGGGCATGTTGGATGAGCTCAACAGGGCCCGACTGGATGTGTGCCATGCTGGCGGTATTGATGAAGCACTGTTTTGTTGTCAATCATGATGATCACCCCGTGCCGCTAACGCCACTGACGCCGTGGCGGCGATCTAATGATTCAGGGCTATGCCATACTCCAAATCTTCAGATACGTATCTCATAAGACAACAAAGAGTATCATGCACTCTTGAGTGCTGTCCTGTTGGCATTATGGCAACACGGTAAGGTATGAACTGGCGAGTACAAAACCAGTGTTATTTGCACCAGAAAATTGAGACACGTGTGTTCTGGAACTCTAGTTTCTCCACTTTATTCCCACTCCGTCAGTACATACAGATGACTTTGTTCTTTGTTGCAGTCACTGATACTATTTGTTCGTCAGCATCGAACAACAATACTACATGCGTACTACTCGTGTTATTATTGATCTTAGGAAAATCTAGCAACCATCATGAACATTACAGCAGCGAATCAGCGATGCAAAGACAAACACTTTCTCATCTTATGAATGAGTTTCTTTTTTTTTTAAGTACAGTCGAAACTTAACCTTTTGGTGCAAAACTTGTGCACCTGTTACTTCTTGACAGCCAGGCTCGCTTCAGAAGATGACGATGGAAGTAGAGATGAATTGAGAAGCTTTTGGCTTATTACATTCTTCATTCGTCCAGTAACCACAACCTCGATCGGTCGATGCTAATCGGCTGATCCTTGCAGGTCCCAAATTTGTCACTCCGTGCGACTTCGTGACGTGATTTCCCAATCCATTCATCGTAGGGAAGCGAACTCGTCAGAGGCATGGATCGGCTTCAGGCTGCTACTGCGCCAGGTTGCACATGCGCGGGTGCAGCGGGCACCACAGCGGCTGGATCGGCTCGGCTCGGATGCCGCGCCCCACCATTCGATACCTCCATTCGTTGAGCCGGCCCGTGGCATTAGCGTACCGCTTCCGGCCGTTGGCGCCCTTTCCCGGACCAGAGCGTCTCCGCCGCCGCGGCGGCCCTGGGCCAGAGCCTGGCGTCGAGCACCGTGGCGTCCGACTGCTCCGACCACAGCGCCACCTCGCCGCCCAGCACCAGCGTGGCCTCCTCCTCCGTGAGGCCGTGCAGGATGTCGTAGTCGTAGACGCGCTGCCACGTCTTGAATGGCGCGCACCACGACCCGCCCGTGCCGCCGGGGTCGTTGAACAGCGGCGTGCCCTCCTGCTCCTTCTCCTGCTTGTCGTAGCGGCTGTCGTTGCCCACCCACCCGCCGTGGCCGCAGTCGAGGTAGTAGTAGGACGCGGAGGAGACGATGGCGCGGTACCCCGCCGCGACGATGCGCTTGGTGTTCTCCGGCCCGTTGTTCCACGTCTGCAGCACGGTGGTGTCCCGGGGCAGCACCTCCTGCCGGACCGACACCTTGGGCCCCAGGAGCACGTCCTCCCAGTACACCGACGTCCGGTTCAGCTCGTGCACCAGGAACGGCCGCGTCGCGTTCACGAACAGCTCCAGCAGCCGGCCGTGCGTGCCGCCGTCCTTGAGGAACCGCCGCACCACGGGTCGTCCTCCCAGCACGCCGTGTTCACCTCGTCGGCGCCCGCGTGGAGGTACGGGTCCGGGAACGCGGCCGCCAGGTCGCGGAGCACGTCCTGCACCACACGGTACGTCTTGGGGTTCAGCGGGTTCAGCTGCCCCGTGCAGGGCTCCGACGCCAGCGCGGGCTTCCCCGCCGGAGCCCAGAACTTGTTCGCGCAGGTCACGATCTCCGGGTACGCTCCCGCCCACGACCCCGTGTGCCCTGCGGTGTTTGCATTGATTCTTCAATATTGCAATCGTGTACAGATAGAGAGGATCGAGGCAGCAGAGGATGCTCACTCACCGGGCATGTCGATCTCGGGGATGACGCGGATGCCGAACGCCTCGGCGTAGCGGACGATGCGACGGACGTCGTCCCCGGTGTAGCGCATGGCGGGGGAGTAGGCGCCGGAATTGGCGAGGTTGGGAACGGTGGGGAGGACGATGGGGAAGGACTGGGAGTCCGTGATGTGCCAGTGGAAGACGTTGAGCTTGTTGAAGGCCATGGCGCGGATGGTGTGCAGGATGTCGGGGACGGGGTAGTAGTTCCGCGCCGTGTCGAGGAGGATGCCGCGGTGGGTGAAGAGCGGGTGATCCGAAATCTCGATGTCGCTGGGCACCATCGGCTGGCCGCCCTCGGCGGGCCCGCCGCCGGCCCACGCGAGCTGGGAGAATGTCTCGAGGCCGCGGATGGCGCCCCATGACGTGGCGGCGGAGATGTCGGCGGAGGCGGAGTTGGGCGGCACGGAGAGCGTGTACGACTCGTCGACGCCGGGGCCGAGCGGGACGCCGGGGTCGGAGACGGAGAGCTCGAGGAGGCGGACGGGGACGAGGCCGAGGGTGTAGTTGCCGGGGGGCACCAGCGGCACGTGGCGCTCGGCCTTGATGAGGCGGGTGTAGTAGGCGATCGCGTGCCGGAGCGACGGGTGCGACGGCGACGCGCGGATGCTGAACGACGGGGCGAGCGGCGCGTACACAGCGGAGGACCACGAGATGGAGGACGGATTGGGCCACACCAGCACTTTCTGTGGCGGCGGCGGCGGGGGCTGCGGCGGCTGGGGGATCGGCTCCGAAGGCGGGGGCGCGCGGCCGGTGAGTGCAGCCGCTGGACCGAAGAGGAGTAGTAGGAGGAGGAGATGGGGCGCCGCCGCCATTGCCGACGTTCGGAGTGGATGAGGAATTGTTGGGAGCAGTGTAGATCCAGTGGGTTTGACTTTTCTTGGATTTGTTCCACAACAAACTCGGTCAGAGAGTTTCCCGCTATCGGCAACACGTGGATAAGTGGCACCGTACTCGTGTGTCAAAAGAATGTTTCTTTGAATTTTAATTTGCATATAAGAGTGAATACATGTAGAGTGAAAATACAAGCACGTTAAAATGTACTTCTTGCAAGTGAAAACACATTTCTCAAATCCAAACAGCATCTCATTCATCCACATGTAAATTTATGAGTTAATCTTACAAAAGCATAACTATTTGGTCTCTTGTTTGCAAGAAACTACAACTTTTAAAACCAGTATCACGAAACCACAAATATTTCTGTAATCTATTGCACAAAACCATATGTTTTAGGTTCGGTTCCACATGTCATCCATACAAGAAGTGCATAGGGCCAACAGGATGACGAGCGGACCTAAGGCCAAAACTTATGATTTTGTGCGACAAATGACACAAATAGTTGCAGTTTTGTGAAGCTGGTTTTAAAGTTGTGATTCTTTGCATCAAAGAACCAAACAGTTATGGGTTTGTGAAATTAACTCTAAATTTATTTGTTTTCAACTTATCCTCAACCTACTTAATAATTTTATGCATTTGTTTAGTGAACTATAAATATGAACAAACTTCTAATTGCTTCTAATATGTGTGATTGCGCGGCAAACGGCTTGTAAATTTTCATCTCATCCCACCGTCTCAACATTATTTATCCTGGTTGCAAAAAATTGAACCTCCGAAAAGTGAAGTGATTTTTACATGAGAACATAAGGTGTGAGGTAGTCTTATTTTGTATTGATTTTTAAAAATTGTTATGATATATTTCATATCCTGATTGGATATAGACTCTTCATATAACCCAAAAAAAGACATCGTATTACAGGTAAAGAGGATGGTAGACGCAAGAGAAATCGCAAAAAGCAATACATTTTAACATGATAAATAAAGCAATGCAAAAAATCACAACTACCTATTTTTTTTTATTTCACTTGAGGAATAATCAGCTTTATTTTTCAATTATCTCATTGCTTAAGGTACAATGTTCAGGAGAGAGATACAGAGAGAGAGCAATGCCTGCATGGGTCATCTTAAGCAGAGATGGCATGAATTCAACATGAAAGACAATCCGATACCATTGAGATGTTCTATGTATTGATATGTCTATCTTTAAGACAGCGAAAGCAATAATGATCAATCTTTATACTATATGTATTTATTTTTGTTCAGTCGACAGACAATTTTTGACGAAAGTTAGGGTTAGAAGTTGTTAGGGTTTTAGGTCTTGAGAGCTCCATCATCGCTGGACCTAGAGAAAGAGCTCTAGAGAGGCAGTCGACGCGGCGAAGGAGGCATGCGAGAGTGGTTAGCGCGGCTGGGGAAGAAGCCACGGACCCTAAGGCGGAGACGTCACTGGGGACCGCTAGAGGAGGGGGAGCATGCGAGCTTGGTGGAGAGAGAGAGAGAGAGAGGAGGGAGGTTGATTCTTGAGCTATTGGATGTTGATATGAGGGCGTCGAGTGAGAGGAAGTTAGATTTTAGTCGACTGAGATATAGTGGCCCTCTATACTATATATGTTATATATTTTTTATGCATCGAAGCAATTTCAACTATAAGAGCTTCTTTAAAACATAGGAATTTCACAGGAATCACATAGGAATTTCAGAGGAAATAGTTCAATTTTACAGGAAAAACACAGAAAAAGAAAAAATTTTCTCCAATGCAAACGAGCCCTAAATAATTGTCATGCACGTGTGATAAACTACAAGAAACTCAAATGAGCAACAATCCAACACTGCATGGCCAAGCTTATTGCACTCATCAATTGAGTCGACATGTTTAATCCTGGTAAGATTTTTCGTTTTGCATCGAATTAAATTACTTGCTCCATCGTTTGTGCGGGCTTTATCGATTCCTTTGAGTCTCAAATAAAAATAGAGAAAATTAATTCGTCCGGACCCGATTCAAAGAGGATAGACCTGTTGCAAGCATAGCTTTTTTTTTGACTGGTGCATAGCTTTTTTTTTTTTTTGTTTGTCTAAAGATGCTAAAGCGAAACAATTTTGGAACCTGTCACAAAAGAAGTTAACGGTACTGATGAGTTCGTCGCAGGCTCGCAGCGGCAGCAGTCGCTCGATTAACGTCGCTACGGCACCCCCCTGCGGCCCTGCCAAATGGCCAAGCACATCCAAGAACCCCAAACCGGCTTTGTCTAAACCTCGCCCTTCGGCCGCATTGCACCACCGAATCCTCTCTTCCTGCGGGCGGTTTCGGCGGCGGGCTCCAGGGAGCCGCGGCACGCGACCTCGATCGCCCCTAGCGCGCATCGCTGTGGCGAAGCGGCGCCGTCGCCGCCGGCGGCATAAGCTGCTCCGCCGCGTCTACTGCCGAGGCCTGCTCGATTTCTGGTCCGTTCACTCCTTTCCGATGGCAATTTGAGATGAATAGATAGATCAATCACGGCCGCTGGTCTCCTCCCCCTGCCGCCGTCTAATTTTCTCGCTGATTTGAACAAAACAATGCGAGTGTTCTCCGATTTTGTTTTCAATTGCAGTGTTTTAGACCCCCTTTGTGTTTGCATTTCAATTCTGCAGCTAAACATTACCAGTTCCCCTGTCTCCGGCCATGGTTGTCTCGGATCCGAATGGGAGTGGTGGCGTGCCGGACATCCACCAGCTCTTCTGCGACTACAACGTCATCTACTTTGGCGCTTCCCTCGATGCGTGCGCCGTCTCCTGGGCCGAGGATCCACTACCGGATCGGTGAGGGACCCCCTCCTCATTCCTGAGTTATCGCATTGTTATTAGTTCTATTTCAGGGGACTACGCATATAGAGGGATCTGTTGCTTGATTGTTTCGTGGTTGCAAATATATTGTCGGTTTCATCTCTTTGATACATTGTTATGCAGTTTATTAGGCCATGTTTGGGTCTTGTAGTTTTTAAAGACCAAAGTATTATGAAACCACAGTTTTTTTCTCGAATACGTAGGAGGGCTGCACATCTTTGTATTAAGAAGAGGAGAAAAAGTTTGTTACAAACTACGCCATGTACGAACAGACTCGCACATTCGTGTCAACCGGACACCTAATATCATGTAGCGACTACTCACGAAACAGACTACCCATTTGGTTGGCACCGGCAAGACCCATGTTCGCGCCTCATCCCTGATTCTATCCGCTAGAACCGTCACGGTTCGTTCCTTGTTCTGAAACAGACGCACATTCCTCTCCTTCCACAATTCCCACGCGGTTAGCATGAAGAGAGTGTTGATGCCCTTCCTCTTGGGTGCTGGCTGCAGACGCCTTAGTCGCTTCCAGAATGCCAGGATCGTTGTGTTCGTTGCTGCGAACGTGCACTGACATCCAGCCATTTGGAGCACGCGCCACCATACCTCCTTGGCATATGAGCAGTTGATGAGGATGTGGCTCGACGTCTCGTCTTCCTGATCACAGAACCAGCACCGTTCGTGAGCATCCAAGCCGCGCCTCAGCTTTCTGTCCGCCGTCCAAATTCGTTGGCGTATCGCCAACCAGATGAACATCTTGACTTTTAGCGGCGACCATGATTGCCAGATTAGGTTTGCGCCTTTGAATTTCACCGCTCCGTGGTGCATCACTTCATACGCAGACTTGGCCGTATATTTGCCATCAGCGGTCCAACGCCACCGATACTCGTCTTCCTCCGCCGTCAGCTGTACTGCATCCAGCCTTGCTCCCAAATGGACCAGCTCCATGATCGCTTGCACTGTCATGGCCCCTTCTGAATCCCAGAACCA
This sequence comes from Eragrostis nindensis, assembly GCA_012490785.1. Lineage (NCBI taxonomy): Eukaryota > Viridiplantae > Streptophyta > Magnoliopsida > Poales > Poaceae > Eragrostis > Eragrostis nindensis. Next base: position 16,229 of record JAAXCT010002493.1, read on the forward strand.
TTGCCCATCAGTGAGTGCTTGGGCAGCAGTTCTCGTCTTCTTGACTCTGCTCTGGACTCTCTGACACAAGAGTGGCGCAATTTGACTCACCGGTTTGCCGTCAATCCAGTTATCTGCCCAGAACAGAAACCACAGTTTTAGATGCCATCGCCAAGCAAAATCATGGTTTAGAAAATAGAGATCCTTGGTACAGTTTTTAAAACTCGACTACGTCTCTGTTTGGAAGTTGTTGCTTTTAAAGACCGTGATATTTGAAAACCACAGTTTTTGGCAACGTAGACACAAAATACCACAGTCTATGCATAACATAGTATTTCACAGTTTTAGAAAAAAACATACCCTATTTGGCACTTTTACAGTATTGTTGTTGTGTATCTTAAAGGCATAGCTAATGACAGGCTTACTACAAATGATACATGAATATGAATATTTTAGCAAACGTAATTAGTACAATTGAAGCTGCTCAACTAGAATGTTCCTGTTGATTAATTATCCATACTTAGCTCATAGATATCGCTCTGATAACATGATGCAAATCTGGACCAACCTATCACATCAGGTCTACATTAGTCCGATCAATCGTTGACAAAGCAGAAAATATACATATGTCATGCGTGCACAGCAGGACGTTACCGTGCGTGGCCAACAAACATAGCTCACGTAGCCCAATTTTTTGAGTTGATTTTTGGAAACTGCAAAATTACTGTGGTATTGAGGATACCATGGTTTGAAAACTATTGTGTTTCTTCCATCCAAACGTGTCAAAGTTTTTCATACCATGGTATTTTCAAGAAACCATGGTATTGTATCAAAATTTTCCTATTTGGATGTGTGCTAATTTTTGGAGTTTTTGATAGATACCATGGTTTTCCGAAAATACTGTGGTTTACAAAACTTTGAGGTGTTTGGATGTGATAAATATGGCAGTTTCAGAAACTGCAGTTTTCCTTAAACCTCGGTATTTTGGAGTATCCAAAAATCCACTCCCGACTTAATTTTTAAAAAACCGAGGAGACGAAGCAGCTGTGCCTTCCTCCCGATCTCTTTCGTTCTCTCCTAGTCTTTTGCAGCATCGCTGCTGCCATGGAGAAAAAAAGGACGGGGCGTGCTGGAAGAAAGGGTTCGTCCCCAAAAAATAGTTTGTTGCCAAGGAAAGGTCTTTCCCCTTCCTCATGTCGCCTTGAGATGGCAGAGGTGATACGGAGGAGTCAGAGACGAGGGAGACGTGTCTTGGCCGTGGTAGGGCAAAGTCTTGTGCAGATTAGGCATAATCTGTGTGAAGTGCAGATGGCGGGACATGTAGAGTTAGGCGGTAGGTTTTGTGCATGTAAAATGATAGGATAAGATGGTCTGACAGCTCGATTGATGATTAGTAAATAGCACACGATTGCTTCCCTGTATTGTTCAGGCCAATTGTACTATTCTTAGCTTTACTTTTACCACTTGATCAGAAGCGCAAGGTTCTAATCATAGCAGCGTTAAGGACCTCTAATGGGCCTGATTTGAATATTTTAAAGTCTAGCTAGCACAACAGCTACTTTTGAATCAAATACTGTACCACAATCCGTGAAGTGCCAAACATGTCCTGGTTTTGTTGAAACCACAAAATACAACAGTTTTCATATACTCTGGTATTTCTTCCTACAACTAAAAAAAAACTGTGGTTTTTGAATGCTATGGTTTTTGAAAACCAACACATCCAAACAGGGCCTAAAAATTCATTGTATCCAAACAGGTTTGCAAACAGGTTTGGCAATACCATGGTTTTTGCAACTGCAAGTTTTGTTCCATCCAAACACCTCCCACTGCCCTAAAACCAAAGTATTTTGTAATACCATAGTATTTTCCTAAAACTCCAAAAATACTTTGTATCTTGTATATATTTTTTATTTGGTCATTCTGGAAGCGCTAGCCCTCCATTAATCCGCAAATCTTAGCTGCACTTCTGGAGAAGATAGTCTAATATTGTTCATTAGGGGACAATAACCTAAATATAGTGCCTCAAGAAATGCTTGATGTTGCGAACAACGTGCACCCTGAACATAAGCGGCCCTACTCCTTGGTCAATGACTGAGGTTCCATTGCTAGTTGAGAAATTCGGGAACGTAAGTTATTACTTGGAATGTCGATAAAGTAGAAGTTTTGATCGGTGACTTTGTCCTGTTATGGTGCACATTGACAGCTTTGCAATTGATCCTCAGTGCCAATTCAGACATTCATCTATCAGAAATGGATTGAAGACTCACTAAACATTATTTTGAAACGTGGAAATGCATTATTTCTGATGCTTAAATTACAGTGACTAGTGAGTTAACTACAGACTTGCGGTTAAGGGAGTAATTACTTACTATATTGATACTTGATTCATTAGTATTAAAAGATTGTTAATAGGATCATTATATAATGCACACTTTCTTTTCTTGCTCATTGCTTTATTGCCTTTTCTTGCATACTTTGGCAGTTATTACAAATAATGGATAGCATTAAACGTTTCCGACATTTCTTTCAAAATGATGTTGCTTGGCCTGCCTTTGGTCCATGCGTGGTGGCTGAAAGCTTTGCCTCCAGTAGATCTTAAAGTCACTACATAATGTGGAGCATTTATCCATAAGGATGACCAAATAAGGCTGAATTACACTGACCTCTGTGTAGTACCATTGTACCATGATACTTATTTTGTAACACAATTTTATGGATTTCTGAAGCTTGTGCTATTGCATGTAGTTTGCCTACATCAAAAGTATGTCATTAAAGTATTCATTAGTTGACGACCAGAATAATTCTTTTAGCTTTTTTTTTTCAATTATTTTCCTGCAGTGATGTAAGCACATGTGATTATTATCCTGGAGGAGGTGGCTGTGAGATACTTCTTTCAAAGTCCTTGTACGAATGTCACACTGACTCTGATCTGAAGAATGTTTTACTTCATGAGATGATTCACGCCTATATTTGCATCAAAGACAAAAACTATAATCATAGGTACTTGTTCAATATCAGTTTTATTTACTTCTGAGCTTCTAATTTGTTTCTGATTAAGTACAAAATTATTGACCAAACAGTGACCATGGTGCAAGATTCCGGAAACTGTTGACTACAATCAATTTGAGCTCAGTAGCTGATCCGCATGTAAGTTGAATTCTGGTATCAACTATATATTTACTCTGTACTTACAGATTCCCTGTTAACATCATTAGTTATATTCAGCGACCAGCTGATGGCTACAGCATAACGATGCACCATGAGATCAGAAAGAAATATTATGACTACAAAGTAAGAATCGTGGCTGCACTGAATCATTTTTAACTTAATGTTTCCACATTAAGATCTAGCAATATTTGCAGTGTGAAAGCTGCGGAGATTTTGTCAAGTCAATCAAGATGAGAGGACCTTCTCATGATGATTGCGTGGAGAAAATAGGAGCCAATGGCCTGTGTCAAAATGTGAAGTGTCACTGGCATAGGTATTTTCTATATTCTTCAGTTCTTTAATGCAATGTTTTCATGGCGTGTTAGGATGGGTGTTATATGAATGCACTTAGGATCTTACTTCTGTTAGGATGGGTTATAACGAGTCAATAGTAAACAAGAAAAGAATTGTTAAGTTGCAGTCGTTCTGAATTTTCTTACTAAACATGAGCAACTTGAAGGTCTTGTTATGTACTGTGCGAAGTTATTGGCTTACGGTAAGTAATTCAACAACAACAACAACGAAGCCTTTTTTATCCCAAGCAAGTTGGGGTAGGCTAGAGATGAAACCTGCGGGAGCCAACAAGAGAGGCAAACCAAAAAGAAGAAAGAACAAGAAAAACAGGGTAAAAAGAGAAAGAAGAGGGTGAAAAAGGTAAAAGACCAAAGGGTTAAGGGGGAAAAAAGGGGGAAATCAAGGTTCCGGTACTGGATTGCTTACGGTAAGTAATTCGGGTGTAATAACTATTTTGTTTCCCATTTTGAATACACATAACACTGCGTTTGGATGTCAGAATTGGAGCTCGGAATTGGGAATTGGAATTGGATCTGGTGAATGTAGTTGTTTGGATGTCTATGGAATTGGGAATTGGTATTGAGGAGCCAATTCTGTGGAATCAAGGCACAACTAACGTAACCCTTTCTCAATACCAAGCCTCTCCCCTCTGTATTGGGACGAATCGTTCATCTTCTCCTCCGTCGCCCACACTCCGCACGCCGCCGCCGCTCTGACCCCGCACGCCATCATTGCCCCGACACCGCATGCCGCCGGCGCCTCTCTTCTTCCTCCCGGCCGGCGGCCTCCTCCTCCTCCTCGGAAGTCGCGGGTCGCGTCCCTCTTCTTCCTCGCAGCCGGCGGCCTCCTCGTCCTCCTCGCGGGTGGCGGCCGACGCCCTTCCTCTTCTTCCTCCCAGCCGGCGGCCTCGTCCTTCTCCTCTCAAGTCTCGGCCGGCGTCCCTCTTCTTCCTCGCAGCCAGCGGCCTCCTCCTTCTCCTCGCGGGTGGCGGCCGACGCCCTTCCTCTTCTTCCTCCCAGCCCGGCGGCCTCGTCCTTCTCCTCTCAAGTCTCGGCCGGCGTCCCTCTTCTTCCTCGCAGCCGGCGGCGACGCCCTTCCTCTTCTTCCTCCCAGACGGCGGCCTCGTCCTTCTCCTCTCAAGTCTTGGTCGGAGCCTCTCTTCTTCCTCCCGTCCGGCACCAGTGTCAGACATCGCCGGCGAAGGATGGGCGGCGCGATGAGCTTGCCGGTGAAGATGGAGTTGTGCAGCATAGCAGGTACCAAATTTCAATTCCACTCTTTATACATCCAAACATGAATTGAATTGGACTGCTCCCTATCGATTCCAAAAGGCAATGCAATAGTCATCCAAACAACGGATTTTGAATTGAGGCTAATGTCAATACCATGGCTGATTTGGTATTGAGCTCAATTCAATTCCGAGGCCTCCAATATCTACATCCAAACGGAGCCTAACACATTTATATTCAACAATTACAATTGAGTACTATTTTGATGGAAAATCTTACCAAGCATGGGTAGAATCAAACGTCATATATCTCAGATTATCAAGAGATCTGGATGTTTGGCTTTCTTATGTCTGTTGATATGTAGACACAAGAAGTTTTTTTTAAAGGAAATTACAGTAGGGGAAGCCTCTACTGTGGTAATTATATATTAAAAGACCAAAAGGTTAAAAAAACAGAAAAAACAAGAAGAAACCTACCTACCTACCCTACGAAAGTAAAGCTTTACATGTGGTTGTCGAGCCAATCTGTAATCTGTTATCTAAGAGTACTATTAACTCTGTACAAGTGAATTTTGTAGACACAAGAAGTGTTGCTCAGGTAGCTATCATAGAGTTCAAGAATCAGCACCTGGAAGTTTGGAGCTTAAACGTTCCAAAGGTAACTTAGCTTCACACCTACCAGTCCAAATTATAACATCATATTATATTATAAATTATTTCATTTCCCTCCTGAAAATTCCTGGAGACAACTATTCAGCGCAGAAAAAAAAATCAGTTCTATGCTACATCAGACAATGTAATAAAATTGCTAGCTGTTCTTGTTTTTTTTTTTTTTCAGCTGAAGCACTTGATGATGTTAAGGCTGCAGAACCTGTCTGTAAAAGTTGGCTCCCCACATCGAAGCAAAGTGGAAAAGGCAATAAAGATGGACAGGAAGATACCTCTGCTGAGTTTCTTCATCTTGCTGATGATGCAGTTGGCTATTCAGGACCGAATTCTTCTTCAAGAGACAAGTCTAATAAGAAAATCAGATTGTCGAAGGATGTTAGCTTTGACCTTCAGACCCCTGAAACTGTTAAGCAAATACCAAAGCGTCCAAGAACAGCTGTATTACAGAATCAAGAATGCAGCAGACGGCAGAAGAGGAAACTAGACAACTGGGATGGTACCTACTCGGTGATAATTGAATCGTTGAAGTACTATAGTGTCACTGACTCTGATGAAGACGAGGTACCTTTGATCAATAAACGAACAGAAAGAAGAAAGCGGCAAAAGTTAATTGAAACATCTCTAGCCAGGGAATTCAGCAACGGTTTCAAGCTTGCTACCTCAACTTCTCATTTAGTAAATGAAACAGTTGATGGTTCTTGCTCACAAAGCCCAGGGAACAATAGTAAGTTAGCAATTGTGCCGGCTCTTCCACCTGAAGAGAGATCATTGCCAGATCATGCTGTGGCCAGTCTTGGAGTTGCTGGAAATCAAGGTGGCCATGAATCTGTGTCGTCTCCGCTGGATTCACCAATTAGAGGTGATATTATCTACATTTCAGATGGTTGATTGTAGTCCGTTTCTTCTAACTGAAAAGCCTTCCTCTGTGAAGCATGAATCTTGGAACCTTTGTACATCAATTTTGCTTGTTTCTAAATGTCTATGTATATAGGTTATGTTGATCCTTTTGCTTCTCATCACTGTTTCTTGACATAGAGCGTCACTCGGGCTCCTGTTTTTTTGAAGTCATGCGACTTTGATTGTTCCTTTTCCCCGGTAGGATATCGTTATGAATCTGTCTGATGTTCTTGGACTTTCTGCTGGTAGGATATCGTTATGAACCTATCTGATGTTCTTGGACTTTCTGCTGGATAAGCAGTGAATCATGCCCTAACAACTTAGCTAACTGTTTAACACTCGTGCTCTCATACGGAGCTCTTTTATGGGATTTATGAAGATATCATATTGTCCTACTACTTTTTTGAAGTTACGTGATACCTCTAAAATGGCGTCGTACGCTGGATTTTTTTTTTGAGATGATCGTACGCTGGATAAAAGATGTTTTTTTTTGAAGGAAATACGCCCATAAAGGGCTAGAAGCTTTTGGATTACTCGAGAAACAGCCGTACAGGAGCATGAGCTTTTACAAAAGGCCCCATATAAAGTCTACCAATTACAGAGTGACCCTTGAACATTTGAGGAAGGACATAAAAGAAAAAAGAAATTACATTCATGTCCTCGAGCGGACGGCACCAACGATGAGGAAGAACAGTAAGCCATGCCCGCATAACATCTGCTCCACAAGTCTCCAGATCCGTCCATGGCGCTGCATCCCGAGCAGACGGCGACGACGAGAATGGAGTGCAGGAGCCATAGGGCCTCCGATGTTCATCAAGAACAGAGGTTTCAGAAATCCATCGGGGATCAGCAACAGCAAGAGACGCCGGTGATCTACCCAGCCTAGCTTGATGCCACCAGGTGTTCCATATGTTGAGAACCTCAAACCCGGTGTCACATATTGCAGCAACACTCCAGCACAGCAGATCGAGAAAATCCAAAGCATAGGAGAAGCAAAAGAAAGAGGAACGCCCGTCGGGGAGGATTCCAACGGGGAAGGTTAAAGGCATCTCGCCTACATCCACATGAGAAAGCTTATTCAAAGGTAGAAGCTCACCGTAATAGTTGAAACCTGCACCGAGAAGGAACAGGGCCGTCGATAGAACGGCAGCCGGTGTCAGCGACATGAGGCCGGGACCGGGAGCTCAAGAGCTAAACTAAAAAGCTAGTAATCTACAAGCTACAAATTCTACAGGGTGGGACCCCCTCCCTCGTAGCACCGGCGAGCTCACCGGAGAAGAGAGGAAGGGGGGCCGGTCAGGACGGAGCAGGAGCGACTATGCACAGCGATTGTGGAAGTTCAGGTAGGCAGCAGCGGTTCAGTTTCTAGGCAAATGTGTGTGTGTCGTGATAAAAGATGTTTAAACAGGAAGTACAAAATAGAGTGAAACAGAGGCCCATCGGCTCATCATCCTCTCTCCACCTTATCTTTTTTTTTTTGACCGGAACGGCAGGGGAGCCCCCTACCTTATTTTTTTCATTAATTAAAAAAATATTTACAAGGTGTTTTACACGGGCCGTAGACCCAAAAAAAAGACCCTACAAGAAAAACTACAGAGTACTACTCAACCAATTTTCTACAGCAGATTTCAGAGATGGCTTTGCTCTAAGCGAAACCTTTTCCATTTCAGCTTTGAAGCAACGCTTCCAGTCATTAAGCGAGAGAGTTTTGTTATCAAAGATGATGCCATTCCTGTGGCACCATATAGTCCAGCATGCCACCATTACCACTTCTCTGAAAATGCAGGATCTGAATGCGTCTCTTGCTTGCTGGAACATATCATTTGGCTGTAGAGTGGTATCCCAAACCACATTGATGAATCTCCAGCACCACTGGCTAAAAGGACAGGAAAAGAACAGATGAATCAATGTCTCTTCCACATTGGAGCTGCATAGAACACAGTTGTAGCTCGGCAAGTGCATGTTTTTTCTCCGGAGTAGGTTTCTTGTGTTTATGCTGTCTCTGAGCACTAACCAAAAGAAAAATTTAATCCTGCTTTGGCAACTAGCTTTCCACATCCATTTAAACCATGGAGACGCATTGCAGTCCCCCAACAGCTGCAAGTACGCTTTTTTAGAGGAAAATTCATTAGATCCCCATATGTATGTCCATTTGTCTGGATTGACATCATTAATAACCATGTGAGCCAAAGAATCTTGTAATTCTTCCAACTGAGCAGATGCTATCATGGACAAAGGCAGCCAAAATAGATCTTCTAATGGTTCATTGAAGAAGCATCTAACAGACATATCCTTTTTTAGGGCAAAGGAGAAGAGCTGTGGATATTTCCATTGTAGCACATTGGGACTCCAAATATCTTTCCAAAACATACAAGTGTTTCCAGCCTGAACCTGACATGCAGCGATCATCATGAATTTCTCAGAATGTTTCATAACGTCCTTCCACCAGAAAGACCCTCTAGGTCTGCATATGTGTGGCGGCTTATCAGTATTATAGAAATGAGACCAGGTCAAATGCACCCAGGGCAAGTCTATTGTAAAACTTGTGTAAAAATTTTAAGAGCAGGGCAGTATTTTGGGAAAAAAATTCTGTGCGGCCCGTTCGCAAAGGCGTCCTGTGCGAACCTGCGCTAGATTACTGCCACGTGGAGGCAGCTTTACATCCGACGCTGCACGTATTCTTCCCTTCTAGCGCTCGGCTCCCAGACGACGCCCTCGGCTCGGCCACCTTGCAGCTCGTGTTTGCGTCCGCTCGGCTCGACGTTGGGGCTCTACTCGTCGGTTCGCCTCCGCCTCCGCATCCCTCATCCACCGCTGCCATCGTCGGTAGTGCCCCGTGCCCGCGCGGACTTCTGCCTTCTCGGACTGGGCGACATAGCGGAGACCGGACGCCTCGCACTAACCTCCCTCCTTCATTGAAGGTCCTGCTGCTGCGAATCTATATTGTTTCTTAGCAATGTCCTCTGAAATGTTTCAGAGCCTCTCTTGTTAATATGATGCTCTAGCTCACGCAAGGATGAGAATGACAGGAAGGAGTTCCCGGTGCTGTGTAGTTGGATCATGCAGTAAGGAACGCCTAAGGGTAATGATCGTCTTCTTATCCTGTCATCAGTTTTCAGCAGCCAAAATGCTTAAGTTCCGATACTTTGATATTGTTGATACTTGAGAGGACCATCTGGTATGCCAGGCAGGATGCGAATCAAACAATCACAAAGCATAAGTGATTATTGCATGGTACACATATTCGACGCAGGCTTTGGTGATCAATCAAGTAGGAAGAATCAAACAACAGAAAAGGTGTCCTTGTGGACGGCAAGTCTGGCCTGGTGTGCGCTTCCATGGCCGGATCCTGCGACCCTTTCCTCGATGACATGCCGCTACTGTGGTGCCTCAGCGGTTAACCGCGGAATAAAGTCAGACCGCCGCCCAGTCGGCCTCAGTCTCCACCATCATCCTGCACGCACGCACGCACGGAACAAGAGGCCAAGGCGAAACCGGACGAGGGAGGTGGCCTGAAACGGAAGCGGCGACGGCGCCCCTTCGAGAGATCTGGAGTCTCGCCGAGCGCAGGAGCCGAGCGGACGCGAGCTGCGAGGTGGCCGAGCCGAGGTCATCGTCTGGGAGCCGAGCGCAGGAGCGAGGGATACGTGCGGCGTCGGATGAAAAGCTGCCTCCACGTGGCAGTAATCTAACCCGGGTTCGCACAGAACGCCTTTGCGAACCTGCCGCACAGAATTTTTTTCCGTATTTTGAGTCTCTCCACCTTATCTCCCTCCGAAACGGCAAATTATCCCCTTCTATCCACTCTCGCAAGCCGCGCACGCGCGCTCAGCTCAACGCCAGCCATGGCTTCCATCACCCTCCTCTCCGTCGCGCCCACCGCCACCTTCCTCCACATCCCGGCCACCACCTCTTCCTCCTTCGCGTCCGTCTCTGTCCCCCTCACCAGCCGCCGGGCTGCGCCACGTCCCCTAACGCTCCGCGCGCGTCCGCCCCGCCGCGTTACCGTCGTTTGCAGCGGCGCCGCGGCGCCAGCCCAGGCTTCGGATGCCACGCCCGCAGAGAAGTTCCGGCTCGACAACCTGGGCCCGCAGAAGGGGTCGCGGCGGCGTCCCAAGCGGAAGGGTCGCGGTATCGCGGCGGGCCAGGGCGCGAGCTGCGGTTTCGGGATGAGAGGGCAGAAGTCCCGCTCGGGGCCGGGTGTACGGCGCGGGTTCGAGGGAGGGCAGATGCCTCTTTACCGCCGTATCCCGAAGCTCCGCGGTATTGCCGGCGGTGAGTCGCTTCTCCTCAGTTGAAGCATCGCACACTAGGTTATATCATTGGTAAATGCATGTCACATTCGACATTGCCCATACTTGATTGAATTCTACCATTGGTAAATGCATGTCTCAATTCGACATTGCCCAAACTTGATTGACTTCTAGCATTGGTAAATGCATGTCTCAGTTCTACATTGCCCAAACTTGATTGAATTATAGGCATATAATCCAGCAAACTATTCCAGTTTGTTGTTAGCACACATCGATGCTGTGAGATGTTACCTGAGGAGAGTCTCACCATGCCTTACCAGGAATGCACATTGGGTTGCCGAAGTACGTGCCATTCAATTTGAAAGACATAGTGCGTGGTGGGTTCAAGGATGGTGACGAGCTATCATTGGAATCCTTGAAATCGAAAGGTTTGATCAATCCATCAGGCCGGGAGAGGAAGTTGCCACTGAAGGTATAACCTATAATTACTACCCCTTTATTGCTTTTTTTATTTAATCTGTTTATGGAATTCTATTTGTGTGAGATATGAGTTCATGCCTGAGATGACCAAAATATGTGTGCCCTTACGTCCACTTGGACAGTGGGAATAACATGCCGTGTTTGACCCTGTTGTTAAAGATAACTTTCTTGTAGCTCAGATTTCAATGAATCCAAGTGCGGTACAGTTTCAGTTGCATTTGTTGTTGGATTGAGTGATCAGTCTGCTTCTTTGTTTGTACTTCTTAAAATATTGCTCAATCAGAATATGAAATTCTGCTTTTGTTAGATGAGTACCACTTGGAGTCTTGAGTGGTTCTGTTGGTATGGTTTAGTAGTGCTCCCAGCCACTACGCATAGGACCTAAAATATGTTCTGGAGAAACCATAAGCTTCCATATTTGTTATTTAGCGTAAATGTGGTGCAATATCCAACTTCCAGCACATCCATTTGTTATCACAATACCGAGTACACCTGTAACATCAATGAAATCTTGTTTTACCTGCATGTTCACCTTTTGTTCACCTGTCTGTAGATTTTAGGAGATGGTGATGTATCAGTCAAGTTGAACATCAAGGCTGGAGCATTCTCAGCTTCGGCTAAGGAAAAGCTTGAGGCAGCTGGTTGCACTCTGACTCTGGTGCCTAAACGGAAGAAATGGCTACCAGAAGCTTATCTGAAGAACCAAGCCCGTGCAGAAGAGTATTTTGCTAAGAAAAAGGTAGCACTGGAGAATCCGATGGCACATCTGCATAGAATTTGTATGTGCTGTAATTCTCTTCTACCCTTTTCGTTACTTTATGCTTATTCCTTTTCTTTTTTTCTTTCCTGATTCTCCTTGTACAACGAATTTTGTATCTACTGTTATATGCAATTTTTTTATGTCTTTTTTTTCTTATAAAAGGTGAACTAAATGGCATATTTCCTATGCACTGGTGCCTTTAGGAGATATTGCTATAAAGAAAGCATGGGATCTTATATATGAAGAAAAACCCAGAATTAATGATGGATATATCTGTTCTACAAAAGATCAATTTGTAAGATCAAACCATTTCCGCAGATTTAAAGGCCTGTAGCTTGTAGCTTTAACTGAACAGGTCTGCATAACAGGCAATGCTACTTGTCATGTACTGGTCTATTGTTTTAGTATTGTCTGACTCTACTGCAGTGCTATGTTTCAGTCAAAGCTTATTTTATTTAAGAGAAATATAATTCATTTATGTTTATAGATGTCTTTTAAATAAAAGTGAGTTATTTGACCTAAATCAAAACAACGTAGTTACAATCTATTCATATATTGCTGGATGTAAATCTATATGCTTCTTAATCTCCATGTGCACCTTTCTCATTTATGGACAAAAAAGGGCATGCATACCTATATGATGAGCTGTTCATCCTATGACAAGAACAGTCAGTTATTATACAGGCTGAACACACATCATTCTACCTGCATTTAACAATAGCGAAGATAATTTCAACGGAACACAGCCATGGAGAAGGGATGAAGATCCGTGTTTGAAGAAATTATGTTAGGACGGTGCTACTAGGAGTATTGACTTTTTTTGTACTCGAACATACTAGGAGTATTAACTGACAATGTGTCGCTAACATGTTCCATACATGAATTTTCTTGTGGCATCTATATAATATGGTAGGGTCTATTGTTCTGACATTGGCTGGCACTTGGTAGTTGGTAGGTACTTACATCATATGAATTTTTCATTGACTTAATGATATGGATAACACATTCCCCCTGGAAATAACTAAGCCTTTTATTTTCACCTCATGAGCGTTGTGTCATTCTTGAATTTGGATTAGTGTTTATGTACAACCTTTCTTAGTGTCAAATATTTATGAATACTCATTTATGGTTTCGTATATCTGTTTTATTTTGAAGTTGTTTCTGTAATCATTACTGTTATCTTTGATATTGCTGCCTTTTGCTGATAATCATCTTTATCTTGGCTCTCGCCACTTGTCTGAATTTGATGAACTTGTCTCTAACCTCTATATTTCTCCCCGATGTGTTTGTACCATTTCTTTAAGATTTGTTTGGGCTGAGTATGATTGATCCAAAGACATTTTGTTGCTTAAGTCAAAACTGGAAAAGAGGGGACCATTTCAAAAAAATTTGCCTAGGCCTTTTTTATAGGAATACACAACCCACCATTGCGCCATCGCGTAGAACCATCTAACCAATCGGTGCTGCTGATTTCCTATCAATGTTGCATATGTTATAAGGTTTTGACTAGTAGTATTTGTACTATATTCAATCTCAAGTTTAGTACCAGACTGACAAACTAATTTATCATCTTTCTAACTTATTCATTTATAAGCAGCTGAAGTCTAACATAACTGCATAGCAAAATGTTGACCAATATGCATTCATTGACCTCAGTGCAATTTGAAGTATTTCATAAACATCCCTGTATTGACTGATGGGTGAATGGAATGATACTGCAACTTCCTACGTTAGGAACTGTTTAAACAGTGGTGGTAGAAACTGCCGTATTGTTACAGGGGTATCATGATATCATATTAAACTTGGACTGATGTACACATGTGCTTACCAAGTAAAGGTTTCTTATGAATTTTTTCGACAATTTTTTCTTTCCTTGTCGATGGATCATACTATACTCTGTGTCAAAAGGAATGTGTTTCATGCTACTGATGAGAAAACTCACCATCCCAAGGGATCTTTCGTCCTCTCCTTTCCTTCCCTTTTTTCTTTAATTAATGCCACAGCACAATCCTTTCTGGCTCATGGATTTTGTGTGAGAGATGAACTGAAACCACGCTGGGCCCATTCCTAGCAAATTTTGCGGCAGAAAGCAAGCTCATCTCCAAGAAGCCCAAAAACCTCCCCTAAATCAAAATTATTGGGAAAAGAGGAGATAATGGTCTCCAACAGCTCCCCTAAAGCACTCCCAAACTTTTCATACCCCCAAAACTGGCCTCAACTTTAGCTAAATCTGGCTCAGGTTTACGCAGCCCCAATTCTTGTTTTTGTGGGTCCACACTGGCCACGCTGTCGATTGCCTCCGCCGGTGATCGACATGTCGGAGCCCGGGTGCGGCGTGCGCATGCGGAGGCGGCGCAGGAGTGGGGGCTCTTCCACGTGGTCAACCACAGACGTGCCTCCGGCAGCGGTGGCGGAGCTGCAGCGCGTCGGGCGAGCCTTCTTTGCACTGCCGTAGGCGGAGAACGAGCGGTACGCCATGAACCCGGCCTCCGGGAGGATCGAGGGCTACGGCACCAAGCTGCAGAGGGACCTCGACGAGAAGAAGGCATGGAACGACTTCTTCTTCCATATGTTGTGGCGCTGCCGGCGATGGTCGACCATAGTGTCTGCCCCGTGTGCCCAGCCAGCTACAGGGAGGCGAACAAGGAGTACTACCGCCGCATGCGGCCGGCGGAGGCGGCTGACGGGCTCACGACAATTCAACAAACACCACCACCGGTACGCGCTTGGGTGTAGCATTCGAACGCTGGCCGCGCTATTACAAGCGCTGTCCATGCTGGTGTAGCATTCGAACGCTGGCCGCGCTATTGCCAGCGCAGCAGTGGCCATGCTCCTGTCGGCGTTCCCGGATGGCAGGCTGCCATTGCCGCTGCGGACGGTGATCATCTGCATTCGCTGCACCCGCTATAGACATTTATTGCCATCGCAACTTCTGGGATGTATTGGTCATCTGATGCTTGGAGCCTTGGACATGCTGCAGGCGTAAACTGCAGTCGAAAATCTGCGCTACATGTTGTCAAATCACCAATTCACCATCCGTTGCCTGCTGATGTGTCAAGTTTCAAAGGTTTTGGACCCAAAAATAGGGTAACTGTTGGAGGAGGAGTTATTTTTTGGACTCAAAATTTTTTAAGGTAGCCCCAAAAAGAGTTTTTTGGGAGTTATTTTTTAGGGTGCTTTTGGAGATGCTCTATAGTTGCAATGCATTTCAGTAATGAACTTCTCCGACATGTTTGGAGGTTATAGACTGCATAGGGGTTTATAATCTTTTGCTTATGATAAGTGCGAATGGTAAGAGTCTCTTCCCAGAAGAAGATAAAAAAAGTAGGTTTCACACTGTGTTTTGGGGCATCCAGATATGTCATTCTTTTGGGACAGTGACTCACAGGATTGGTGACTCAGTGAGCATAACATCAGCAGTTCAGCATAAATATGTTGCTTATGCTTGTCAGATATACCTAGCAATGCGTGTGATCACAGAACTGAATTTAGTGTTGATCACGATACCTCAAGGCTGAAGTTGTGGCTCTATGTTGTGGAGAAATTAATAATGGAATGATTTCCGTTTTGCATTATCATCTTTATCATCAATGGCGCGCACCAGTGCAAGCAAACTATGGCCTCGGTGGTCACGGGCGTTGCGCCGTCGAAAATGTACGCTCGCCGCTGTCACGAACGCCTGTACTGCAGTGCGCCGTACTCAGGTGAGAAATGCCTGAAACATGAATGAGATGGCAAGAGAAACGTCGCCAGTGTTGAGCAAGCAATGTGTTTGTCCACCACCGCTAGCGCTATACACTTGGAAACCAGTTAGTACCAGTCAACAATCCAAACTATAAATGCTTGACAACGTTGTTTCGTTCATTTCGTAGTTCGCGAACGAAAAACCCAGCCTGGCTGGCCGGCTGGATGGCCCGACACTAGCAGTAATGGACACTAGCTCAACTCAATGAGACATGCACGCTCGATCCTGAACCGCTTATCATCGCCAGAGCACAATTGAATTGAATTCGTCCGCTGGCGTGGCGGCGGAGCAACCGTCGGTCAGTCGAGCCCGCCGAGCCGAACCCAGAGAGGAGGGAGAGCCGTAAAGGGCTCATCGCCCCGTCCGCCTGCCTCTTCTCTCCCACCTCCCTCCCGTCGTCCGGGCGAGCGAACAGCGACGTGATCGCTAACTCGTCCCGGCCGCCTCATAACTTCCGCTCCCTTTCGCGCCAACCGAACGGCCGCGGTGGCAGCAGGCGGAGGAGGAGGGTCCGGCTGGCGCTCTCGCTCATTTTTGCTCGGCGGCCAACCAACACCAACCCGGCGCCAGCCACAACGCATTTAACGCCTCCCAACCGCGACGGAAGCAAGCGACCGAGGCACGCACGCTGCCCCGCCGCGCGACGCCAAGGAAGCCCCCACCACCACACCCGATCCGTCGTCGATCACTTTTTATCAATTAAAACTCAGCTCGCGCACCGGCACAGGCAGCGGCTGGCGAGCGCGCCGTGACCACGCGATCGGCGGCCTCGCTCCCGTCCCATACCATGGCAACCAACCATTAACTGCGAGCCCTGCCCAACCACAACAAAAGAAACGAGCGCGGCCGCCTGACCTGACTCCCCCACCGGCCCAACCCAACCCTCGCGTTGTTCAGCGCCCGATCGCCCTGCTGTCAATGGCGGGGCGGTCGGTGCACGCGACGCGATATGGTACGGCACGGTGGCCGGTGATGTGAGACCCTGCGTGTTGCGTTTCAGGAAACGTGGGGCAGCCAAGCCGATCCGCCATCAATGAGAGAGGATAAGGGAGCAGAGCTGGAGCAGAGCAGGCTCCAAGATGTTGTGAAGCGGACGGGGAAGAAACAGAGGAGCTTTCGCCAAGCCTTTCCCTCCCGTTCAAGGAAGAGCGCCGCCCTCTCCTCTGTTCGGGCAAGGTTGTCGCCATGCCAACCGCGTACTACTACTGGCGGCATGATTCACTTGCGCGCCAAAAATGAGCTTGGACTTTTCTTTTCTCGATAGAGCAACAGATTTTGACGCTCAAGGGTGAGGGGCTCCTAGAACAGCCACATGCGCAAAGCATATCCAAGGTAGGTGTCCTCGTTGATTTTAGGTTGTTACTAGTACAGTAGTATTTCTCGTGCGAAATAAAAGGAAGCATGTACGTATTCAAGTTGGAAGTGATCAAACAATGATGGAGAACTGTTCCTACGAGCAAGCTCTGATCTTTCAAACGAGTAAAGAAATGACGGGAATTGGTTCCAAAAGAAAAAAAAAGATGGGAACTGTCTGCGTGCATGTGTTCCTAGTGAGCGCATTGCTTGTACGACTTTCAGTTAGCAAATTAACAATATAGATGGGGAACGAGGAGCTCGTGATTGTGCTAAAAGAAATTGCAAAGCACTGCCCACATTTTTGTTTTTAATTGATTGATGATATCATCAAATGGAATCAAACGGATTACTAATCAACGCTGTTGCCGGTGTCAACTCCAGTTATAATCTGAAACTCAGAACAGAATCGAACATCCAACGCATCAACTGATCCCGGTCAATCTCTCAGACAATAAACTAACCGGGCATGCAATTGGGAGGAAACCAGCAAGCAGAGATGATTGGCTCCAACACCTATCAACAGGAGAATGCAAGTGTATCCCTTTCTTCACCGGTTACAACTTACAACATGGATTACATACAATTTACAAACACTCGATTCCTTTCCCGTCCAACTCTGAACCGAATCAACCAATCCAGACACGGGACAGTTTAACATCCAATCCAACAATAAAACTAATCAAATCTTCCTGTGAATTGTCGTTCCTCCTCTGATCTGGCACAACCCGCAATCAAGTATTCATTTTTACGCTCTTCAATTTAAAAAGCGAAAAAAAAGGGGGAAGAAAATGAAGAGAAGGAAGAAGAAAAGAAGAAGAAAGTTTATTCTAAAAAAGAAGAAGAAAGCTCCAATTCTCTGGTGTGACGTACAGGAGGCACACTACGGCCGGTCGATCAGAGCTTGACGACCTCCGGGATCTCGACGGGGTAGCGGTCGATGCAGTCGTCCCACGGCCCGTTGGTGGGCGTCTTGATGGTGCGGAGGCACTTCCAGACGGCGCTGTTGCACTTGAATCCGCTGCCGAATCCGATCTGCCAGACGCGGTCGCCGCGGCGCATGCGGCCCTTGGCCTCGATGTAGGCGAGCTCGTACCAGAGCGAGCTGCTGGAGGTGTTGCCGAAGCGGTGCAGCGTCATGCGCGACGCCTCCACGTGCCGCGCCGACAGCTGCAGGTTCTTCTGCAGCTCGTCGATGACGGCGCGGCCTCCGGCGTGGATGCAGAAGTGCTCGAACGCCAGCTTGAAGTCCGGGATGTACGGCTTCCAGCTCTTGTTGATGAGCTTGCGGCCGACGAGGCGGAAGAAGAAGAGCAGCTGCTCCGACATGGGCAGCACCAGGGGCCCCATGGTGGTGATGTTGGACTTGAGCGCGTCCCCGGCGATGGCCATGAGCTCCTTGGAGAGGGAGATGCCCGAGTAGCCCTGCTCGTCCTCCTCCTGGTACACGCACCGGTACGCGCGGTCGTCGGCGCCCTTGTGCGTGCGCACCACGTGCATCAGCCGGTACTTGGCGCGCCGGGCCTCGCGCCGGCGGTTGGACAGCAGGATCGCCGCCGCGCCCATCCGGAAGAGGCAGTTGGGCAGGAGCATGTCGCGCCGGGTGCCCTGGTAGAAGTTGGGCGTGATGATCTCCGTGGACACCACCAGCGCGTTCGAGTTCGGGTGCACCTGTATATTACCAGTATGCCGATGCGTCTTGTCATTGTTCTGGATCCAAGTCTCTCAATTGCAATGAATTACTACTAGTAACTAGTAAAACTAAAAGGTAGAGTACCTGGAGCATGTCTCGCGCGAGGTCGAGGGAGATGAGCCCCGCGCTGCACCCCATCCCGGAGAGGTTGAAGCTCCGGATGTTGCTCCTGAGCTTGTACTTGTTGATGATCATGGCGGAGAGAGAGGGCGTGGGCGAGAAGAGGCTGCAGTTGACGACGAGGATGTCGATGTCCTTGGGCTTGAGCCCGGTGCGTCGCACGAGGTCGTCGATGGCGGAGAAGATGACGAGCTGCGCCTCGGCGCGCGCGGCCTCCATGCTGGGGTTGGGCGGGATGTAGTGGTTGGCGGGCGGGAGGCAGGTGTCCTCGCCGAGGCCCGAGCGCTCGAGGATCCGCGTCTGGAACCGCACGCTCTTCTCGTCGTCGCTGATGAGGCGCGTGTGCTCCATGAAGGTGGCGAAGGGCACGCGGCAGCTGGCCGGCGGCTTGTAGCAGGCGTAGTCGACGAGGTACACGGGCCGTGGGCGCGACATGAAGTAGACCGTGGCGATGAAGACGACCAGGAACGCGGAGCAGAGGATGTGGATGAGGTCCAGGTCCAGCGACCGCCACAGCGAGAGCAGCTCGTCGGGCCCCATCCGCGCCAGCTCCAGCGCCGTCGCCGCCATCACCGGCACCAGCAGCAGCGTCAGGAAGTGGTTCACCAGGTACTGGTACCCCAGCTTCACGTACTTGAGGTTCACCGACCCCGAGTGAGGCATCTTGCTTGCTGCCGTGCCTGCCTGCCTCGCGGCTCTCGAGCTCCTCCTCTCAGTCCTCGCTCACCTCGCCCCGCGCTCGATCGGCGGGCGCAAGCCTTGCCCGCGCTCGCGCCTCTGCTCCCGACAGCGCGCGAACCCGCGCGCGCTCACACAACAGCAGAGCCGGGTCGGACTCGTGCGCGCGCCGGTGTTGCGTTGCGTTTGCTTTGGGAATGGGATCGGATGTTTGCGGAGGAGGTGGTGCCGTGGTGGGGTCTTAATATAGTGGGAGGGGAGATCGACGCGGGCTCCCGTAATTAAATTTGCGGGGCAGATGGGTAGTTTAAATGAGGGCCTGGCTACCGCCAACAACCAGAGGAGGAGTTAGAGGTTGGCTGGCCACTGGGCCTGCCGGACCGCTCTCCTATCGCGGATTGCTTGCTCGCTCGCGCACACGCACACGCACGCGCACGGGTTTTCTACTCGCGCCGCTCCGGCGTTGGTGAGCGATTTCGGAAAAACAGCGACGCCGGCGGTGAATGGTGCGTGCCGGATTTGACGTCGGCTGACGACGGTCACGCGGGATTCGATCGGATCTTTGCCGTGCAGCAGGGGTGGAGACTGGTGAGAATCGTGGCGAGGCTGGCAGGCTCGCTCGGTTTCTCCGGTTTGTTTACGGCAACTTGGACTGGCGATTAAGGACGATGGGCCGCGACAATTGAATGCCAACAGAAAATGTTATCCAGAGCTGCGGTGTTAACGACTTTGGGCGTTGGTACTCTAAACGAAGGTTTGATATTTAGTTATGTGAAACTGAGACGAGTATCTTGTGTTTACAGTGCCGCTTTAATGCGTCTGTTGCCAGACTAATTATTGGATGGCGTTCATGCCATTGCCATGTTAGTGCGAGCTGCTGAGACCGGTCGAGCTTCAGCAGTTTCGGAAAGAAGGGAGGACAAGATAAGTAGGGCTGGCAATAAAACTCGCGGCTCGTAAACTAGCTCAGCTCGGAGCAAACTCGACTAGACTTGACTCGATTTGTTTCAATTTTCAACGAGCTGAGCTAGGTTTTTAGCTCGTTAATTTTACGAGCCAACTCGAGCCAGCTCATGAATAGCTCACGAGCAAAAATAAGCTACGTGAGAATAAGAAACCTAGCCCACGGCCCAGGCCCTGGTCTCAATTCTTCGTTGCAAAGCCCAACCTATGTACAAGCCTTGAACATATGTGCCGCAATAGCATATATCATCACTTGTGCGGGGAGGGGAGGGAGGGAGAGAAGGGCGCTGCTGTTTGTGCATGCGCTGCTGTTTTCTCCTTTTAAAAGCTATTCAAAAATGTGTTTTTCATCTTTAGCTCGTTGAGCCATAATGAGCTAACTCGCGAGCATATAGAGCCGAGTCGAGCTATAATTTTTGCTCGTTTATCTTAATGAGCCGAGCCGAGCTAGCTCGAATTCTAACGAGCTAGAGTGAGTTGAGCCGAGCTGAGCCGAGCCGGCTCGGCAGCCAGCCCTAAAGAGACGGAATACAGTGACCAATACTCGACTAATAGAGTACTGATCAGGTGCAGCAATGGATGCATGCCTCTGAATCTGACGCTGAAGGTCCCGATTAATCAAGCTCCGCGTGGATACATAAGCATCATCAATTCCCACCCGTTGATGCCAACCCGTGTAGGATCTGGACTGTTGTCTGAATCATTCCGTGTTACTACCACACAGCAAACGCCGGCTTATACCACCTCGTGTTACTGCACTGCACAGCAAATAATCCACCACCGTGTTGCACGGATCTACTGTGCTGTAACATTTCGCTTCTGGAGTGATCCAAGCTTGGAGCATTGAAGGAACTGGCAAGATTCCTGCACGTATGTGATTGTGGGCCTGTAATGGTTGGCCTGATTTGGCTACGGGCTACCGTGCTTCTGCACCCACCGAGTTATACACCGTGACAACAGCTTCAGAACTGCCACATGTGCA
Source organism: Eragrostis nindensis (assembly GCA_012490785.1). Taxonomy (NCBI): domain Eukaryota; kingdom Viridiplantae; phylum Streptophyta; class Magnoliopsida; order Poales; family Poaceae; genus Eragrostis; species Eragrostis nindensis. Next base: position 37,530 of record JAAXCT010002493.1, read on the forward strand.
AATTACTACGAGGTTAGTACCTTGATCTGTTTGCGCAATTAAAGCCTTGCTGGAGCAAACAAGGTACAGTACGGTCTATCATCATAAAACAAGAATACAGCATGAATGCTCCTACCCCATTTTCCGTAAAATGCCCTGGCAAGAAGCTAACAGTTCCGACTGAAATTCACCCCTCATTTGGTGAGAGAGCGATGATAAATCGGGAGATGCCGTTCACCAACTTTGGAAAACCTTTCTGATCACTCTGAATCCAAAAATAAAAACTAAAAAAAAAAGTCCCTGATTTGGCTGGTTTCTGGAAGCAGCAATTCGTTCCGACGAGGACGAGTACGAGTATACTGGTAGGCTCAGTTCAGTGTGCTCAAATGTTTGTTGGGCATCACAGTGCACCTGCGACCTTAAATGTTCTCACTCGGGTTCGACCCGATCGACTGCAGCTGGAGGGATGGCATGGTCCGTTTGGACAAACACTTAATACCGGTAAGGTAAGATGTGCTCCAAGCTCCAGTCATCTCTGGATGGCAAGAATTACAAGTGCCTGAAGACGTGGTAATGGCGCCCTGATACAGAATACTCCTACCTTGTTTCAATATTCAGCAGTTCGACTTCAGAAGGTGATGTTCCTAGGACTGGAGAGTTAATCAATTGTAAGCAGTACCAGAGCTCACGAAACGCTTACAAATAGTAGGTGATAGTGTTACAATACAAGCCTTAGACAAAAAGTTGTTTCACATGTGCAATGCCAAAAGTTTTTTTTTATGGACAATGCCAAAAAGTGTTAGTGAAGGTCAAGTGCTTATCATCTATGGCAGCCACCCACCCTCCCGGTTTCTCGGAGCAAATACGCCTTGCGATGGTGGTCCGATGGTCCGATCCAGTCCAGCACATTAACGTCGTACTAGTAGCTTGCGATAACCCGATCAAATGCCCATCAGGACTAGAAAAAACACTTGTCCTGCTTGCGGTCCAAACGCACTGTGACAGTTTCATTAGCTACTCTCAGGCTGCATGAACAGCCAGTAGGCCATGGTTTGGACTTCAGAACAGACAAATCCAGCTGTATCTCTGGTGCTAACTATGTGAGCCAAATTTGATAGCCTTGCCAACAGCTCAAGCATGATCATGATTATATAATTTGCAATGACCAAACAATAGTTCGATATCTCAGTCTCGTATATATGAGTTTTTTTTTCTTATGATAATTTTTGGTTCTCTTCTTTTGCAAGTCAGAACAAGCAGAAAAAAAAAACGAAAAGAAAAAAAGTTAGAACAAGCAGCATTTCGCCTTCTCCGCGTATACAGTGCAGGCACAGCGGCAGCTGGTCGGCTTGTTCTGGATGGCATGGGGTGTCTGCATGTTTGCAGTTGGGCGTTCGGAGGCGGCGTCCTGACGATCCATCTTGTTTGGTAGACGTCTCTAGTCTAGTCTCTACAGCCTGATTTAACTGGACACTCTCGGTACCTCACCTAATTTGTGGTACTCCTACTTATGACAAGAGAGCCCTGTGACAACAGTGTGTAAATTTCGTTATTCCAGCATGCAGCTATCAGCAAATTAAATGGTAACTGCTTATTTATAACGATTTGACATCCGTGCATTAGAGACGTCATCTGTTACCTGCAAGAAAATAACATGCCGCTGCCTCTGCCGATCTTCCCTTCCTTTCGAAATGGTTAATTATGAACGGAAAACGAAACTTAAATAACTCTGAAAAGCGCATATAACTGTTACTGTAGATGACCATACACGTGGTTAGGACTTGGACACTTTCCTGTCATCCTATGTACACCTGGTGCAAGTTTTTCACGGAATATCAATGTCATCCAAGATCAGCACGGCTCAAGAATTTGGGTTTAATGCTGCTCTCATGGTGTCTCTTCACCAATGGAGTACTCCCTCTGTACTTCAAAACGAGACCGAGAGAGAAAGATCACATTAAGTAATGAATTTATAAGCATTTTTCAAAGTTAAACATTCTCAATTTTGAAATGGAGAGAGCACATTTGAAGCGAACTTACCGCGTGCCGACTGAAGTAGTGGTCATATTTGCAACAAGGCGGCAAGTGACTCTGACCATTTAGTACACCAACTTCAAGTTGATACTCTTAGCATCAAATGAAGCATGAGTTGTTTCTAGAAAGAAATTGAATAGAAACGTTGACTACTTAACTCATAATTGTTTATATAGGAGTCAAAGTCCTAACGTGGAGCGAATTTATTGGATACGACGAAGCTTTGCTTACACTCATGAGCAGTAAGGCTTATCCATGCGCTGTCATTTATACCACCTAATGGTTCGACGAACTCATGCTACGAGCACTCCAGTTAGTTTCTTGTGCGTGTGGCTTGTTAGATGCTATGGTAACCTAACTTGCATTCATGCATATTAGAAAAAAAGACAGGAACAAAGTTGAGTTAAACATCTGCCGGCCAATCCAAAGGCGTACGTAGCGATAAATTATTGCAACATGGACGACCTTGTATGGTTGGTTGGGCGTTGGTGAGTTTGGTCGCTGGTAAGGTGATCTGAAAAGAACTTCGACAACGCCTAGATTCTTCAGTTTCCATGATCATATTTGAACAAGGCCGCGTCTGGCGGCAATTTTCGCTGCCTGATTAGTTTGGTCTTGACTGCACTAGCTGTCAGCCCAATCGGCTTACAGCTTGGTGAGAATTGAGATACGCGAACCGGCTGGTCGCGGATGCTGCAGTCTTAATATATACGCGTGCATGGAGGACGCAGGAGTTCCTGAGTTAGTTCAGAAATGGGGTGTACGTCTGGTTGGTGGATCGATGGATCCGTAGAAGCAGAAAGCTACAAGTTTTGCTACAAATTATATATATACAAGTGCGTAGGATGTAGTTTTGCTTTCATGTTGATGTAGGTGTTCTATATACTAGCTCTCGGTTGCTTGTACGACATATTTTATTTTTAATTAGTGGCTGGATAATTGAACAGTTTAGTCATTTAGCAGTCCGGTCCATCCAAACGAACTTGATTTCATTTCCACGGATGGAGACATGAGCAGCAAGATATACTCAGATTCACTTGATGCTAGATTCAGATATACTCTAGACATGTGACATATAAGTTCTGCGAGAAATAAAATATGACCTCATCTACGTACTATTGAGATACTCTAATGATCCAACCGGAGCTTACCATTGAGTGATGCAATTTACCAAAAAAAAAATATTGCGATGAATATACCACTATATAAAACAACAGAAGTATAATTGATGATCATCGGGCGTTCCTAACGGAATCTGAATCCTCAAAAGTAAAAAGAAAATCTAAAAAAACAAAAAGAGAGAACAAACATCTATTTTTTTCTATTTGGTGTTGTGCCCTGATCATTAAGATTGAACTCTCTCCCGTCGCACAAAAAAAAAAGAAAAGAAAAAGAAAAAAAGATTGAACTTCTCAACCATTATATAAATAGACTAGGGCCACATGGCAAGTAAAATAAAACGATGCGACGGAAATGATGCCTTCCAACTAATTTTGACAGCCATTGCGCTCCCGAGCTGATGCATTCACCATCTTATTATAAAGGTAGAATCCACGGTTTTGGTCCTCACACACTGTGCCACTGACAAAACCAATTATCTGTCGCCGCTTATAATAGGTTTAACCAGTCTGTCACGGTGCCCCTTTTGTTTGATCAGAAAAATACATCAATCGTGCTATGACAACGCGTCAGCTGGGTGCAGTTGCCGCGGTTAGCCACAACTGTTGAACCAACCGTTTCCTAATCCGTCTTTAAGATCGTGTGCAGGTGAGCCGACCTAGCCTGAGTGCCTGACAGACCGATCTTGTTAGCGGAGAGACTTGCAGGTCGTAAGCGAGCCCACGCGCGTTTCGATTGTGAGAGGTCTCTCTGCATCAGCCATTTCCTTGTGCATGGCGCGCGCGTTTTGAATGTGAAAGGCTTGCAGTGCTTGGTTCTAAGCCACAGATTTGGAGGCTGGGCGGCCCATCCACGATTTCGACTCGACGTGGCCGGTCCACAAAGGATTTCCTTTCCCTGCTGGACATTGAAAGGCGTTGATGGTAGTAAATACTCTAAAAAAGAAAAAGAAAAGGACGACACACACCGACACATGTACATTAGTAGTAGATGTAGAAGGAAGTACATATAGAGTCAGAGACAATATAGCACGTACAATGGTTTGACAAGCAAGTCAACGCGTCAAGTTCAGGCACACAGCATCCTGTCGCGGCCGTAGCATAGCATGCAGGAAAGGAGTACTCTTATATACTTTCTCCGTCCCAAAATAATTGATGCTTTTAAATTTATAAATAAGATAGATAGTTAAATCGTGATGACTAAAAGTCAAAAGCGAATTATTTTGAGATGGATAGAGTAGTTAGCAATTCGTCACACCGAGCGAAGAGGTCAACGAGAAAGTCCGAAACGACTCGTCGAGTCAATCGATGATGGAACGTGCGGTGCCGGGTCGCTGTTTCCGCGCGCGGTACGGTTGGCTGGTGAGTGTTGCGGCCTCTTCATTGCGAGACGCGACTGCGGCGCGGCCGGCGGTGCTGCACGCACGCGGCGGCCGCCTCACCGCGAGTCCGCAACAGTCAAACAGAAAGTTGGTACGTTAAGCAGCGGCTCATAGCTAGGCAGCTGTACGAACGACTGGCTGCCCGCGAAGAAACATCGAGCCGGGGCACGTCCGCCCATGCATGCATGTCCCGCCTGGTTTCCTCGAGTCTTCGTCGCTTCGCGGTTGGGCTCTCAGGTCACCTCCCAGTTCCTCGCGCTGTCGATCGAGTCGACGCCGCTGATTTCCAACCAACGGCTGCTCTGGGTTCTCGATCGGCGAGAGGCCAGGCAGATGGGATGGCGCCGACGACGCATTGCACGTACGCATGTGCGCAGCGCAACGCCTGGCCGATGAAACGGTTCGATCGACGTCAGGCCACCATGGTACGAAGCGAACTAGGACACGCGCGCGGTTCTCTTCTGCGGGATGGTCGGCGACGCGGTGCGCGGCAGAGACAGGAGACGACGGCGGTGGCCGTTTCGGCACGTTTTTTCATATGCGTGGTGTGTGTTGATTTTTTTTTTTTTGAGAGAAGTGGTGTGTGTTGATGACGGGAGACATGCAATCGCGTAGGCGGCCCGGGTGGCTGTGGGAAATGCGGTCGGAATTGGATCGATGCCATTGGCTTTCGGTTCCTGCGACAGTGTCCTTCCTTCCTTGGTGGACGCACGCAGGGAGTCGTCGAGGAGGGAGGAGCAGGACGGGCCTCCGGATTTGAATGTGTGGAAACCTGTTTTGGGCTGAAACTGGGATCGATCCCGTTTTGTACTTATGGACTCCGGTTAGGTCCAGACAACAACATGTCCGACCCGCCATTGCCGGCCCAATTACCCCATTTACTATGCGGGTCTTTCGGAAGCCCAACTCGTTAGCGTTTTTCAACAGAAGGTACTCCCTCCGTCCCAGTTTACTTGGTATCCTAGCCTCCCATCCAGTTTTCCCAGAATAATTGTCATTCTCACTTCTCGATGCACCTTTCTCTCTTCCTAATACACCTCTATCTCTATCTCTCTCCTTCTCGTTTTCTGCGCACCTATCTTTACCAACTTTTCATAATCTCCGTGCCGAGAGCTAAAACGATAATTATTTTGGGACGAAAGGAGTAGTTTGCATATCAAAAAAAAAAAAACAAAAAACAAAAAAAAAAACAGAAGGTGGTTTGGAGGTCTTGGTCGAACCTGTTCCAATCCAAACTTGAAGCATGAAAAAAGTCCCATGGAATACGAACCAAAGATGGTGAACTGAACTTAGTTCAACGTTACCCGATTCGTAGTGCGAAACGAACCGTATTCTTCAATCTTGGGTGGTTGCACTTGGACCAACTCGCAGTGTGGCGGACTCTCAAACTTGCTCCTTGGTCGATGCGTCAAAGTCAATAGAGGGCGACATCCTCCTTGACAGGATTGGCCGCGCGGCACTTCCTTCGAAAATTGTCAAAACATGAGGTACCCCGTCCGTTGCTGCACGGTACCGCAAAGACTCAACACTGCTGGCGTAGCAAAAAGTCATGCATGTGAGCTGCTGCTACCTTCCGTACTGTAAATACAAGTCGCATATGCCATCTGGTACGTATATAAACAAGAAAATACTAGTAAAAGATTGAATGTCCATTAAGGCCTTAACGCCGAACTACTATATCTGTGCACGCATATCCCTTTCGCCGTTAATTATGCCAGCCAGTACAAACTCGACGAAACCAAACCATCCTGGACGCCAACTCATCTGTGCGAGTGCACCTACCCAAGGAACCGGTCCGCGTTCGTCCTCGTCCACCTTGCGCTTTCTTTGCTTCCCTTCCCCACAGAATCTAGTCGTCGTCCCTTTACCAACCGCCGCACCAATATATTCCCTATCCCGTTTCCCAGACGGGCACGTACCACATTCCCGGTTGCCCTGTCGCCTCGCCTCTCGTCTCGTTTCCTTCTGGGCTGCCGCGCGCTGCTGAGTTGCTGCAACGACAGAGGCCATGGCACCGGCGGCGGCAATGGCGGCGGTGGAGGAGCTCGTGGAGAAGGCCGGCGGGTGCGCCGTCATCGACGGCGGATTCGCCACGCAGCTGGAAGCGCTCGGCGCCGACATCAACGACCCGCTCTGGAGCGCCGCCTGCCTCATCTCCAAGCCGCATCTCGTCAAGGAGGTAATCGTCCTCCTCCAGTTCATTCAAAAAAATCGTCACCCTCCTTCGCCGCCCGCCCGCCCGTCGTGCCTGCATGTGTCTCATTGTGTGCTTGCCGTGCCAGCTGGCAAGCTTCGATCCAGCCGCCACCCGCTCGGATTTTCTTGCACTGCATAGTACCCTGCGATGCATGATCTTGTGCTCAACATGGAGATTATTTTATTGTTGCGCTATGTTTGATTGTGCATGCTATGAGTTGTCACGAAACATCTCGGTTCCTTCACCTAGTGTGCAATCTTGTTTTCCTCGAATAAAAAGGAAAATATCTTCTGTTGAATGGCTCTTCCATTTAAGAAATCGATCTAGCTGTGTAGTAGGTCAAATGAAAAATGAAATGCAAGGAAATTCTCGGACTCTCGGTCAGATGAACCGGAAACCCTTTGTTTTCCTCTTTTTTTTTTTTAAACTTCTCCTTTGTGGATATGAAACATTCTTCATGTGAAAGTTCAGTTTGGACTTCTGGGCACTCCTGTAAGTGTAGACTGTGTGACCATGACTTGACACCATATATCATCAAAGTTCAAAGTGGTTGTCCGTACACGGATGAAATTTTGATGCAAACCTTTCCAAAAAAGAAAATATATCTAATGCAAACTTATGAATCACAAGCCAAAAAACTGGAAAAAAAAAGAATTCCACCTTTGTGTAACTGTATCCATACTAACTTTCAGTCAGTAAACTCTGTTTGGTACCTAAGTTTCTGTCAATCTTTTGCTTCTACTTTTGCAGGTTCATATGCAATACCTTGAAGCAGGTGCCGACGTAATCATTTCCTCATCCTACCAGGTACTGTTTGGTGGCTTCTATCTTTCAAAACTTTGTAAGACAAGACATAGGACATAATGAGGTTCACCATACTTTGTTATATGCTTTAATTCAATCGATATTTATATGTTGCTCTTATTTACATCCCTTTCTATGTTATTTTCTGCAGGCAACTATCCCAGGATTCTTAGCCAGAGGAATGTCTCTTGAGGAGGCAGAAGGTTTGCTGCGAACGAGCGTAAAACTTGCTCTGGAAGCGAGAGATGAGTTCTGGAAGTCTACATTGAGGCAGTCAAAGCCTATTTACAGCCGTGCTCTAGTGGCTGCATCCGTAGGAAGCTATGGTGCCTATCTTGCTGATGGTTCAGAGTACAGGTAACTTGAGCATGTTTTAGTTCAGAAGCAACATTGTGAATTTTGCATGTATCTTGTTTTTATGTCTGCTATACTGATGACATGTATTGGTTTTCGAAGTGGATCATACGGAGCTGACATCACAACAGAGAAACTGAAGGATTTCCACAGGCGCCGGCTGCAGGTCCTTGCAAGTGCCGGACCTGACCTGATTGCATTCGAGGCCATTCCTAACAAAATGGAGGCACAGGTTCAGAACTTTAAAATTGTTTCTTAATTCAAGAAACATGGTTGTGTTGAACATTTCCGTTCCTGTGCCATACTGACGCTGACGTGAACCCGTGCAGGCTTTAGTTGAGCTTCTTGAGGAAGAGAACATCCAGGTCCCTTCTTGGATCTGCTTCAGTTCCGTGGACGGCAAGCACCTGTGCTCAGGCGAGAGTTTCGCAGACTGCCTCCAGATCATCAACGCGAGCGACAAGGTCGCCGTGGTAGGAGTGAACTGTACACCACCTCAGTTCATTGAGGGCATCATAACCGAGTTCAAGAAGGTGATCTTGCTCTCTGCAAAGTAATCCCTTTCACGCCGTTATCTGAACATGCTGTGACCTGCTTCTTTTTCCAACAGCAAACGAAGAAGGCAATCGCCGTGTACCCAAACAGCGGCGAGGTGTGGGACGGGAGAGCCAAGAGGTGGCTGGTGAGTAGACATCACGTTATACTCCTGTATGGGACATGAAAAGAAGCACTCCCAGTGCAAATCTTCAATTCTGTTCGTCCCCAACTGATGATTCTGACGTTCTGTGATGCTTGGCAGCCAGCGGAGTGCTTCGGCCACATGAGCTTTGACGCACTTGCGAAGAGGTGGCTGGAGGCCGGGGCTACCCTCATCGGGGGATGCTGCCGGACGACGCCAACAACTATTAGGGCTGTTTCCAAGATATTAAAGGGCAAAGCGGGACATTGATCTCTTGAGAAACAAAAATGTTGAACTATGCTGTAGCGAGAATAACATTCAGAATATAAATTTTGCCGTTGAGGGTATCAATCTAAGCTGTCAGCTACTGGTTTCTTGAACAGTTGCACTGCATACTTGCGACTGCGACGTATGATTCAACTGTTTCGACAAGCGCATGTTCCTTTGAAAACAAATGGTTGTGCTACAGACTGTCGTCTGCACAGCAACGAGGATGTTGTTAACGCCAGAGCGAAACAATCCATTCTCCGTGTACTGCTCCAGGTTCTTCGATACGAATCCAGGTTAGCATGAGCTTTGTTGTGCGCTTCGAACAAAAACCTCAGCGCACATAACCCCGATAGAAGCTACTGATAGTGGAACACATATCCCTGATTCCGTGATTTCTGAACCAATTGCTTCAGTAAAATTTGGTGATGGGTTACTGAAAGTTGAATCGACATTTATTTCATTGGTGTGGTGACTTTACAAGAATTTAAACGATAGTGTTTCTTTTTATAAAGCTTTGGGCTGGTAGTGCATGTTGCTGTGTAAAACTTTGAAAAATGTGGACGGCTGACATGCGCCGGTAGAATTTGGAAACGAGTTGTTTTTATTCCCAAATTCAGATGAGTTGTTTTTAATCCCAAATTGGTTGTGTGGGTGATCACCAAATTCAGTTGTTCAGACTGTTGAAATTTCCCATCCAGTAAGATTGATCAGAACGCTCATTGTGCACAATGAATAACCCACGGCCAAATTTACTTTGCAACATCGAGAAGTTCTAATTCAATCTGATCAACACAATAATAGTATTCACAAATGCATGTACTACAGAGCGCAGCTGTTTGCTCCAACTCAATATGAACCAAGTTTATTCGACCTTCCTAAGCTGACCTTGCAATACCCGTTACATCCCTGGATCACATATGTACACTGCACTGGCGTACTCCAGGTCAAACAATTAACTTAGGTGAATGTTACAACACTACTTTTCTACAACACAACACTAATCTGGATGCACTCGGCATGACAGGACGAATAGTAACTCTGCAGGACTCCAAAGCACATATGTACAACAGATCTCTCAAAAAGGATCCTCCAAATTTACATCGATTTCAATACCCCCGGTATCTTCCAACAGGTCCCCTAATTTCTTTGGAAGATGAGTTGTGATCGTCTGTCCCTCCGAATATCCAGCCATTAGAAGCTTCCCAATCTTCGTCCTCCAATCAGTAACACATTTCTCAGTCCATCTGTCATGAACCACGCGATCCCTGTAGTTGAGCATGGTGCCAAGCCCACAGTTACGTATCCAGCCATATTCTTCCAAAACCCGTGCCTCTCCTTCTGTTAAATCTTCACCAACCTGAGAAACAAAATGGACGAACAATGAGGAAAAAAAAGGAGTCCCATTCCTCAAAATGTCAAGTTGTCGATGTACGTGCATACGTCTAGAACGATATACGCTTTTAAGACTTCAAGGATTGGTACACAGCAAATGAAATCTGGTTTCAGTCAGCTGGAACCCCCGCGGCAAAAATTCAGAGGGTATGCATTCTTACTCCCCTTTTTTAAAAAATTGCACCCCCCCCCCCCCCCCACCAAAAAAAAAAATTTTGGGTGGGTGAGGCTGCTTTATTACAGTGTTAGTGGGACCAGGTGAACATAGTTCGGACGATTCTGGATTGCTGGATGAATGTACAAATTTAGCATATCTATATACACTGGAGGCTGTTGCAGCACAACACAGTACAAAAAAAAAAAAACTGGAGAAAAACTATACTAAAACAAGAAGCCTTACCAGTAACTGCTTGTTTTCAATAAGAGCTGTCCTGCCACACCCACTAAACTTCATTGCGATAACCAGCCTACGGACCTGCCATTCTATCGGCAACGATTGCACGACCTCAAAGAAGTATGTCGCGTAACCATATTCAGGTCGCTCAAGAACTATCCTGAGTAACAAAAAAAAAAAAGAAGAAGAAAGAATACAGTTAAAACAAACCTTTCAATCATTTTGACAACAAATATCAAAGAGTACAGGATAGTGATAAGAGGCACCTGTTGTGGCTTCTAAATACAAAAATAAAGGACTGCAGATCCCTGCTCCATCCCCATTCCACAGGACAATCACGAAATTGAAGGTAGCGGGACTACATCAGAAAATATAAATAAAAGATCATCAAGTTGCATGACGCGGAAAAATAAAAATAATGATTTCGAGTGTCTACAAGTGAAAAGAAAAGTACCTGCTCAATAAGGGAAAGTAAACAGGATAAGCAGTAAATGGCCTTTTCCCCCTTCTCATGTCTAGCAACCGACAACTTCAACAGGGATGTTCGCTGTGGAAATAACTGAACATTGAACAAATAACATTGTCAGTAAAGGGAAACGTTTGTAGTCCATACCACAAACATGCAATCGTCAACAGAGCAATTAGGTAAAAAATCCACATATATAAGAGCTGTGCATGTAATAACTTTACCAATTACTTAAAGAGCCACAAACAAATGTAACATAGATTTAACAATAACAGCATATATTTTCGGTTTAAAAAGAAGACATCATATGCCAATCTGGATTTGTCTAGGGCCGATAGAACACTCCTATCGGCAGCATCAATAATCTCTTTTCTAGGGTCCAACTATTGTATTTACTGCAATAAATCATGCTCGCTGTTTCAATCTTAGGACACTACACTACCTATTTCAATTCCTGAATCCAACTAGGTACTTCTTAGGACACTACACTAGTTATTTAAACTCCCAAGCCCAAATAGGTACTTACCAGATGGTAGGCAAGTAGCATCTGTCAAGTTCCTATTGTTAGCAGATACTAGATAACACAAAATATTGAATTTGACGCGCCGTTTTTCAAGTATACAAAAAGGTTCATAGAAGACAAAAAAGATGTAACCAACTAAATCAGCAATAGCATGAAACAATATCAAAATAGGATTCTAACTAGTTGACAGGCCTACAGCACATTTATTACAACCACTTAATCTGCTTCCAGTAACAAGTTGAAATTATGGTACACAATTATTCGAACTGTCTAAATTTTGTGATCTCCTACCATAACCCAGCATAACCACTTAACAGTTTGCAATTGTGTTTATAGGTTCCAACCCTGGTTTGTGGCACATCGTCAAATTGTGGTATTACAGATCTTTCACCAAATTAAAGCATCCATTTTCTTCAAAGATGGAAAGATAATTTCCATTGTACTAAGTACTACTGTAGAAATGTCAATTATCTTACTTTGGTGATGACATTTTCAAGGTCTTCAAAGTTATTTTCTGTAGAATCTGGAAGCGTTTCATCATCTTCTCCAGCACCATAAAGCTTAATCTCTTCAGCCGTTATTCCTTTATTCATAAGAATCTACAGGCAGAAAGAAATGAAGCACACTATCAAAGACTGAAGATTTTACCTAGAACTTTTGCATTAATATATATAATCATATAATCAGCAAGCTGTCACCTGTAGAAGCCCTGGAGCATCTTCGTCGAGTGCCTTTTCAATTGAATCCCTGCACATATCATTTCTGTAAACAAAGTCTCCGAGATAGTTGCAGATCTTAAAATTAGATAAGTTACTCATGCAGCGTACGTTACAGTTTTCCGCCGCCTCCTTCGACGAGAAGAGTAAGCAACGCCCTCAACATTATTGTGGGCATCTTCTTCAAATGTTTTGTCAGATGAACAACTGCATACATGTTATTCATATAAGCATAGTGTGAAACAGAAAAACTGAAACAAGTTACTCATGTTGCGTACCTATCTGTTTTCCTTTTTTTCCGTTGATGAGAATGAAAAGCAATGCTACCACCATGGTCATGAATTTGTTTTTGAGTTGTTTCAACAACAGGATCCACAGTATTGATAGAGCTGTTCTCACATAAGGCAAGTAAGTCACCCTCGGTTAGTTCACATTTTACTCCTAAGGATGGTACTGCGCCTTCACAATGAGTATCCTGAGAACTAGCTTCGATACTTTTGCAGATATCTGCGGCGTTCTCTACAAAATCGCTGTGCTGATGCAACATTTCATTTTCGGAATTCTTTGACACACATCCTGGAATAGAACTACCCACACTCCAGGCCAAAAATTTTCGAAGGGTGGAGAGGTATTCCTTGAGGAGATCCAGAAGAGTCAAGCTCGTAGCCTTCCAATGCAGGCTCCAATTTTACATCAACCAAAGCGGTCCCATGTTTTCTTACAACCAATTGATTGTCTTTGCTCGCACAAGTTGGTTCAGATGTTGGCAGCTCAGAATTACTGGAACTGCCCGGTATTTCATTCAAATTATTTCCAACAAAACATTCCGTAGATGACATTTGAGCATCTGAAAGATGTTCACCAAGCAACCTCCTGCCATTGTCATCATCCATACTCTCCACAATAGGAGCGCAGAAGAAATTTCCTGTACAAAATTTAACAGGTTTAAGAGAACAGGTACAATAAAAGAAAAGAAAAATTGAGACACACACCTAATTATTGTAAGAAACTCCATATAATATCACAGTCCTACAGAAATATTTTATTTAAATCAATTAACATGCATAAAATGTTTGGTATACTTCATTTCAAAAAGATGCATGTTTGCATGAACAAAACTTGGATGCTTGTCTGACAAAAATACAACATTCTCGTATAAGGTGTAAAAATTCAACAGTGGACATGTTATAATCTTATGAGTTGTAGAAAATTGGCACAGTAAAGTTATTGTTTACTGGAAATAGTACTCAAAAATCAGATGCATATCAATCATCATAGTGACCACACAAACATTATTCAATCCTATATTAATAAAGCAAGATACATTAGACAAGTTCAACGAACAAATTAATTCATTACGGTTTCATATAACTGAACTGGGAAACCTACCTTGGACCACAAAACCAATTATAATCCCATTTATCAATAACCACTTAGCAAGTTTTAACACATGGGGGGAAAAATGAGAAGTACATGGCTTTGGTGCAGCAGAACAATACAAGTACATAGTAGCAAAGAGAATGTGATGTGCGTATGTTGTATACGAGCAGCATAGAGATGAGAGAAGTGCACTCATGACTAATGAGCACTTAAAAACATGGGAGTTTCCAAACGTAATGATAAAAATGCATAATAATAACAGTGAATATTATCACACAGATAACTGAGAAAAGCAGAGATACCTGCAACATGCGACCAATATCTTCCCTACACATTGCTCCCGCATGATTTCTGCAAGCAATTTTAAGAGAAAGATAGCTTTAGTCATATATCCAAATTATAGCCCTCATAATAGACCCATACATCTCCTCATTCTACCTTTTGGGAGCTGTTGCAGATTTTTCAGCTGATGTTGTAGCAGGGCACGAACTCTTGTCCGCTAGAAGGATTATGTGACGCTCTTTCAGAGACATATGGTCAAGGTCATCCGTCTCAGCATGGTTGAAGATATCTTTGCAAGGCTGTAACATATAGTAAAATGAGTAATTGGCTTCTATAGAGATAAGAAGAAAAAAGATGCATAAAGCAAAGATATTTGAAGGATTTGCTTTGGTCCGGTCCACAACTAATTGTCTGCTGACCACAATACCATAACTTCTTCGAAAATTATTGGCTGCAATTAAGATACAATGGAACTCAACGAATAAATGCAGCGACAAAAACCAGTAACAAACCACCACTTTTCTAAGCACAGATTATCCACGCATTTCATTATTCAGTAAGTCGGAGGGGAAGACTTGAATAACAGGAACATATAAGAAAAGTATTACAACAAACTATAATCATGATATAGCAACGGGCATATAATAAAGAAGGGAATACCAGTTCAGGCTCAGCAGGAAGTTTCGCAACCAATTCACACAGATTGTTTTGTGATTGATGGAATATCTTTGACACCACTAGTTCCCCATCATCCTTCACTTTGTCACTGATATGATATTGATGTAGTCTCCAATCAGTTTGCTGATGACTGTTATCACTCACGTTGTATGCATAGAGGACAAACTCCTCCTTGTAACCTTGCAGAGTATCATCCAGGATGATGGACTTAGGGGTTCCAACTTTTTGCCAGCTGATATTTTTACCATTCTTATCGTTGCAGAGCACATCAAATCTTTTATGGAAGAAGTAAGATGCGTGCCCATCCCGCCTAACACCTGTAAGATTGCAGTTAACAAGTGCTGACAGATAATAGATGATTAAAACAGCAGCGGAACTTGGAAGTTACTTCAACGAGATTAAATACCTGGGATATCTTGAGGATGAGTACAGCTAAATCCTCTATCATCATTGACAGGTACAATGAACTCGCTGATAAATGGATGGCGATGAGCCAAATACTTCCCAATTTCCGCAGCTAAATGCCAGACAAGATCACTATCGCTGGGGTTAAACTCTACGCCTCTTGGTAGTCCAGGCCAAATCTGCAATACAGTAGGCACAATAGTAAAGTAAAGGCCTGTTGTTTGTCCTCAAATATAGAAAATAAATACAGTAAAGAAGCAATTCAACATGTTGATATGCGGACACTGTTTGGTGGACATTGTTTGGTAAAATGGTGCAGTGTTTGCAAGCCGAAGAAGCTAGATGGCCTTGGTGTTAAAAGGATCCCAGCAATTTCACCAGAGCCCTTTGGCTTTGGTGGCTGTAGTTCCAATGGTTAGGTCGTGACAAGCCATGGAATGGAATTGAAGTGCCTTGTGACGTGTCTAATAAGATGCTATTACACCTACGCTGTGATTACAATTGGCGATGAAAAAAAAAACAGCATTGTTTTGGCTTTTACGCTCCAGATACTGCATATAATATCTTCAGCCTGGTATGCAGGTCGCAGGAACAACGAATGGTCAACTGGCTAGGATCTCATCAGCCCACCTTCATGAGCTGTCATCTCTTTGGACTGGGCATGTTTGGATTGCAACGAAGGTTACCACGCCTAAGCTTAGTCAGCCACAGTTTTTTAACTTGGTTAACTTCTTAGCTTTCTGGCCCACTTGTTATATAAACTGCCAAAGTTTTGCCTAAGGTTAGTACATCAATTCTGTTGCCACATTTTTGTGATAAGGCAAAACTTACGCAAAATCTTGTTGAAACGTTAGTACCAACCAAAAGGATCTCAAGATTAATCACACTATAAAAAATGTTGACTCAATCTATTGACGTGGGACGTCGAGCGGAGATTATTTGGCAAAGAGAGCTTAACAGTTCAAGAAATTAGAGTTCAGTACAACCTAAACTTGGTTTTGGATGGCAGCAGAAGAAAACAAATGGAAAGTTTTTCCTTGGTCTTTTGTTCAAGGAAAGGATTTTAACTGCAGACAAGCTGGCGCAGGGGCAAAGCTAGGACAATAATAATAGTGGTGAACATAAGGATTATGTGTTTTGAGTATGAATGAAGTTTGGGTTAAAAGGGCAAAAGTAAGGCCAAAACAGGAAGGCCACAGCTAAATGCTTGTTTTAGTGCGATGCATGTGAACCACCGTGGCCCTATGTAACATTGGCGCATCGCCCTTGAGATGGTTATGTAACATTGGCGCATCGCCCCTGAGATGGTGCCAAGGGGGTTGACCTCACAGCCTACTCTGCTTTTGTACCCATGCGGAAGATTTCAGACACGTGTTCCGCAGTTGCAAAGGTTTGGCTGGGCTTTGCAATCCTGTCATCGCTGCTAGCAGATAATTCTTCCAAGTTCCATAGGAGCTGCAACAGCTTAATGGCCACATTTCTTGGAATGTTTTCCTAAACGGAATTAAACTCCGTTTAAACAGCGTCTAAACGCTAGACGGGTGATCACCGTCTTTGCCTGAACGGTTGTTTATCCCGTTTAAACAGATTTAAACACTAAATGGTGGTTGACCGACTGTCTACCGTTTACCATCTAGGAAATCATACAGTACATGTCCTTGCTAAGATTCAAGAGGACGTGGGTCAAGAAAAACATCAGTGGCCTTCCTAGCAGCAGTTCATCCTAGTTGCGGCTAAAACTGCTGGTCTTGAGTTGTTAGGGGCCGCTTGATTGCAGGCCACCGATTACCACGCCAAATCATGGCTGCCCACACCGAATAGCGACAATGTTTGGTTGCATGCAACATATATGGCCGCCACAGTTTTTCTACCTGCTTTCCCGTGGCGAGTGTGGCGCAGACAATTGCCGCCACAACCTGTGGCGCGCCGCTGGTTGGCGTGGCTGGTTGCGGCTGCCAACCAAAGCACGCCCTTAATCTTTTTCATGTAAGAGGGTTTGTTTCTCAGGTTGTTGTTGGATCACAGGCTATTTATTCCTGTGGTTCTTGATACTTTTTTGCTCAATACCAGTATTCGAAGGCAATAGCTCCAGCCTCTAGTTAAAAAAACAGAACATGAGGTCAAGCGGATTAGTGGCACTGCTGTGCCACTAACTCCCTCCGTATTGGAATTGATATGGTTCCGACAGGCTACCGTAGTTGTTTTTTAAACTCATTCCACTGGTCTGAAACGTCAATAATTGACGAACGGAGGGAGTATATGATATTAAAGTAAAAATGAAAAACACAGGTGGATGAGCGGCAGTTTAAGCAAGACTATTCCTGGAGTAGAATAGATATAGCTTTGATCTGTCGGCAACGATTTTTGAGAAGTCAAACCCTCGCTGACCTCAAATGTTCACTGGTTCACCTTTCAGTCACTGAAATGTTCGGTTATTTTATTCTCATCATCCACGCCGCTTGTCACAAAAATGAAGACAGAGAACGCTAGAAGGAAAGTATCTTAAACCAACTCTCTCAGGCAAGGAACATGCACATCGTCTTGACTCAACTAATCACACAGAAAACTAATAAAAGATTACCTGTGGCCTCTGGGAAGCTTCAGCGGTCTCCCCGTCATCCGCTCGAGCCTCACACCTGCGCCGGAACCAAAGATCACAACTCCTGAAAACTTCGCCGCATTGGAACAGAGAGGGCGTACGAGATGAGCTCACCTGTCGAGGTCGGGACTTCCCTTGGCGCGCGGTACTGACGGGCCGACCGGTCGACGGCGGCGCCCGGCGAGGGGGAGATGGTCGGGGTCGCGGTCGGTGCCGAGGCGGGAAGGAGGCAAGCTGGTGCCCGCGGCCATTAGGGTTCGAGCGGGATGGGAGATGGTTTGGGCGAAGACGGTGAATGGTTACTTTTTTTTATTATTCAGATCGGGTGGGTTCGCAAAATCGCAAGTTTTTTTTTTTGAGACAAAATCGGGTGGGTTCGCAAAATCGCAAGTGCAAACGCGGAACAACAATTTCAGGATCCAGTCGTGGCCAACGATGTTCGGCTCGGCCCAACGCCCAAGTGCTGGCCTGGGCCTTGTAAGGAGATGGCCCCTGGTATGCAGGACCAAAAAGGAAAAATATTGGGGTGGTTGTTGCAACACCAACCCTCATGTCAAAACTTGCTTAGGCCGATGCCCACCGATTTATCCAATGTTTCTTGACGGTAGCCTAAATCTATGGCAATAAATCAAATATTTGTTGGAGTAAGCATGTCAGAAGTCAACCAAATAAGTTCTAAAAGATCACTAACACAGGCATGCAACCCTGTGATAATTCATCATTAGAGGAGAGAGTGGTTTGTGAGATGGAAAAAAAATAATGGTGATATTTTGCGAAATGAAAATGAAATAAGATAGATTATGATGGCTATATATTGTCATGATTACCTACATTAATGTGTGTCGTGTATGACCTATGTTGCCATGGTATCACATTGTTTGGTTATGCTAACATCGAAAGGCTGGCCATAGTTATTCCTTGAACTTCGTCGTCATAGACATAGTCCTTTCTAGTCCATGACAAGCTTCGTGATGGCTAGGGGTGGCTATGCCCCCCTCTTCCTCGTGCCACGACTGAAACTCCTTTAATCAGCCAGCATATTAGATGCTTTATGCAGGTTTTATAAATAAATTACTAAGGGCATGTTTTGCAGGGCTTCGGCTCATCTAAAAAATAGCTTTTCCATTGATATCTCTTAAAATAGTTTCTTCTGGCTCATTTTGGCTTATTCGGCTTATCATGCCATACTGTTTGTAATCGCAAAAAAAGCTTATCATGTTTTTCTAAAATGGATAAAAATGTAAAATATCCACATTGCCCCTGCACATAATAAATTCATTAAAAAATAATTAGTGAGATCTAAAATAAATACCACGGCACCACCATTTATGGGCCCTACCACACAATTTTTCCTGGACTCATCTTCTCCTTGCTTCGTTGCGCTCTCTCTCTCTCTTTCTCTCTATCTTTCTCTCTCTCTCTCTCTCTCCGGTCATGCAAATCCAAGAAATTGACCGCCGGCGATGAGAACCATAACCAACGGTAACAATTTTGTGGATCCCCTCAATAAAATAAACCCGTTTGAGGCATCTTTGAAATTAGGAAACGGTGATTAGCCGCACCATGAGCACCACCTATGGACGAGCTAGCACGCACCGACCATCAACCATGTTCGCTTGTGCGCAAGGAGCACCAAACCGCGCGTTTGCCGAGGAAGTTCCCAGGTTGCTATGAGAGTACGCCCCGGCGCCCAGGGCGCCAGGAGCGGATCTAGACAGGAGAATGGAGGACAACTGCCCCATGCTGTCAAGGTAAAAATGATGACGTGATATTTTATATCTATCGTTTATTATCAAGGATCCAAACAGGCTACCTTTAAAAAATCAAGAAGCTAACTCAACCCAACCAAACAACCCTTCAGATGAAATAAAAAACAATTGTGTCCATAAAGAAATATATATTAGATTTGAAAAAAGAGAGGGGCAACTGATTATTTAGCCACACAAATAATGGAATAAGCACTAGTAGTGCTAGGTTTAGAGAAGTCTAGTTCTGTACACTACTTGCTCAACCTCTCAGCTCTTGCACAGGGCCGCAATTCTAATCTGGCTACATCGCTTCGACGGACTCTAGTACTGGCCATCACAATTCTTGAACCTCTGATCACCAAGTCGAGTGCCTAATCTCTTATCCCACCCCCCCCCCCCCCCCCCCCCCCCCCCCCCTCTTTGCTCTTACACGAAGCCTCCTCAGATAGGCTACCGGTCATCCAATGACAAACTAGTCACTGGATAGCCGACATGTATATATTTTTGCAATTTTTCAAAAATAAACCTCAAAACTGCAATTTTTCATGAAGTTATTTTTTTTTAAAATCCAGCCAGAGCTGATTGAAGCGTACAAACCAAACATAACGCAGCCTGGCTCCGCCTCTCATCCAGGCACGATGCGCCCAGGTTTACCTATCACGGTCATACATCTCGTACGGGCTCTTATAAACTTATCAGTTGAGAGCTAAACTAAAACTTCTTTGTATATCCATAATGCGATCTAACACCATCTACCACACGCACTGCCCCAATTGGCCATACCGATCAAGGTCACGACCTGATACGACCTTCCAAAACCTAAATCCCAAGCGAAGAGACTCAAAAGCGCGGCGCTGCAGCCTGCAGCAGTCGCTCCTACGTACGACGTGCGTGCTGCCGAGGCTCCTACGTACGACGTGCGTGCCGCCGAGGCGGCGTCTCCATAGCACGACTGCGAAGACGACCGTTGGGGCCGCGAAAGCCGAAGCTGGGAGCATCATTCATCGCCACGAGCGCGGCCCAACCCGAACCACACGGGCGAAAGGCGAGGCGAGCAGCCCCGAGCTCGCTTTGGCCTGTGCTGCTCGCAAAATTTGACCGTTGCCTCGCCACGTCAGGGGGGCGGGTCCCAACTCCCATCCTTCTCCTCTCGTGACGCGTGCCTGTCCGTCTGCGGCCCTGTCGCGCACTGTCGCCATACGCCGATGCTCCAGCACCCCTCTTTGGCTGACGTGTGGGGTCCGGGTACCGGCCCACACGTCGGTGTGCTCTGCGAGCTTTCTTGGGGTTTGTTCGTTTCTTTCCCGTTGTCCCAAGCCGCGTCGTCCCGGGCCTGGAAAAGCCGACCACAGATTACAGATCCCAGTGACTGACTGGTGGGCTCAAACAATTCCATTGGTTCGCCCCGCAGGCTGGATATGCACGTATGGGCGGAACTGGACGGGTGCGCAACAGGAAGCGAGCTACCACCGCCTCGTGGCTGCCCCAAGAACGCATCGCAGCCGTTGGACGCCTGACATGCGCCACGTGATCCGTGCTACGATTGCCCGGCCAAACGCGCTGCTTCCGAACGGTGAGCCTTCACAAATCACAATGACTGGTGGCCTCACCTGTCAGTTGGTACGCTGGGGTGGGAGTGTGGTGTACGTACTGCGCTCTAGGGGAGGATCAGTCTCGACACCCTCCCATTGGGCCCCGGCCCCCCTCTTTTCCACAAAAGCCCCTCCTTTCCTGCACTCTCATATTTATAACCCCAACTTGCCCAACATCTCTCTGTCTGCCTCGTCTCCTTTCCATCTCTCCCCTTCTTCCCCCCTTTCACTTCTTGGATTGCTCTTCTTGGCATCCTCCTCTCGTATCGGTTCCGGCAGTCTGGAGGTTGCAGTAAAGGCGGTTGGTGCTTTCGCTTCTTACCCGTTGGAGGAGAGACAAGGAGGTGAAGGGAGATAAAGATTGAAGCGACCGGGGACGAAACAGAGTGGTGGTGGTGGTGGCCAGGAGGAGGCTGCGAGTTCGTGCGGTTTTGTTGCGGCGGCGACATGAAGAAGCTGTTCTTCCTCTCCTTCGTCCTCCTGCTGCTGCTGGCGGCCTCATCGGTTCGTGGCGAAGATGGTGAGACTCCTCTCGCTCTTTCTTTTGATCTCTTCTGCCATTCTTGGTTCTGGGTGCACGGATCGATTTCGCATTCTTTCATTGCCGCCGCGCATAGCTTTTTGTCGCCGGAATCCGGCCTGTCGATGCAGTGGCGCCCCTTCTCCGTTCAGATTGAGTTTGTCGTGTTATGGTCTGTCCTAGCTGTATCACAGTCCTCGTTGTGTTATTTGCATCATTAACGCACTCTTATCATTAGATTAAAAGAAAAGCATGGGAACTTAGAGTAAAATACTGGTTCAGTTACTAGAACAGCCTACGAGCTTAGTTTGCCAGTAGGTAACTTTTGGGGGTTGGATTTGACTGGACATCCTTCTCCCTGTTCTGTGCTTGTCCGCTTCGTCCTCCCTGGGATTCCTTCCATCTCCGTGTTTCCCCATGCTCTCCAGTACTCATCCGTTGCTCCCTTCACGTGCACCGGTTCTTTTATGGGTTTATGCACGTTGGAAGGAACATCCACTGGAATTATCAAATCAGTATTTGCCGGTTTGGAATAAGATTTGCTTGTCTCCTAGGGAAAGAATACTATACCAGCAGTATATACTTAGCCGTTGCAGCAGCAGGTAGCTGCATTTTATACTCCTGTTCGTGTTTTGATCCAAACCTTTCACAAGAAAAGTAAGCAACAGCTGGGCATGAATCTCTGATCGCTTTGCGCATAAGTTTAGCCCGAAGCGGGTTGGCTCCTCCGAGATTGGGCAACGACTCATCTTTTTGGTACAAACATCAGGCTTTGTAGGTCCCACCTGTCTGCCTTGTGCCCCATCTTTTTCGCATGTTCGCATTATTGCAATATCAAATAGTACAAGAGGCAGCACCAGGCAAATGCAAATGGCCTGCCAAAGATTTCACAAAGCTTCGTCTGTGAGTCGGTGTTGTTCCTTAGTGAGGGTAATCACTAGTGGTAGTGGAGTTGCAATCTATCCTTTGACCGAGTATTGTGGGCTGTGGCTGGACTGGATGTTAATCATGAGGTTGTGTCAGGGTTAATGACGCTGTAATTATCATCACGGATCACCTGCTGATTGTCCTGCGCGATTGACAGTGAGTCAGTGCTCCAGTGTCGCGGTGTGCAGTGCATCGTTTGACCGCTGGGCTGGGGAGGATGTCGTTTCCGGGACCACCTGGCAGTGTCTTATTCGGACCGTCGCGTATGCGGCCAGCAGCTGGGGTTGCCCAGTAAAGCGGCCATTGTCTGTGCAGATGCACGCATGGAGGCAGTGCCTATGCACGCACAGGTTGCAGCACGGCAGCAGAGAGGCGTCACTGTTGCTACCGCATGGAGCTTGCCCGGGTGGCCGCATGGTGGTGGTGGCTCCTGTTTCCAACGTCTTTCTCCGTACCAATTTGCCCAGTCGGGCACTTTACAGCTAGCTGGGCGTCCTCTCCGAAATCTCGATTTCACATTTTTCAATATGAAAACTGATGCACGCTGCATTTTGTTGTTTTCTAATGTGCAGATGATTTCTTATTCGCTTGTTGAACAACTTTGCTCAACTTTGCTCCAAAGAATGTGTTTTTTGCTCCTAGATTCGTGCACTTCTTGTCTCGCACATTAATCAAAATAAGAGCATTTGTCTGATGGCTGATGCTGGTTTATGTACCTGCTAATCAGATTCTATGGCATTTGTTTGTTACCGTGGTAGTAGTGTGTAATTTTTAACCTTTTTGATTTGTTTTTCTTGGCCATGGTGCGCAGATGCTTACATAGGCGTGAACATTGGCACGGCGATGTCCTCGGTGCCGGCGCCGACGCAGATCACGGCGCTGCTCCGCTCCCAAAACATCCGGCACGTCCGGCTCTACGACGCGGACCCGGCGATGCTCGCGGCGCTGGCCAACACGGCATCCGCGTCATCGTCTCCGTGCCGAACGAGCAGCTGCTCGCCATCGGCAACTCGAACGCGACGGCGGCCAACTGGGTGGCGCGCAACGTGGCCGCGCACTTCCCGTCCGTGAACATCACGGCCATCGCGGTGGGGTCCGAGGTGCTGTCCACGCTGCCGAACGCGGCGCCGCTGATCATGCCGGCCATGCGCTACCTCCAGAACGCGCTGGTGGCCGCGGCGCTGGACCGGTACGTCAAGATCTCGACGCCGCACTCGTCGTCCATCATCCTCGACTCGTTCCCGCCGTCGCAGGCCTTCTTCAACCGGTCTCTGGACAACGTGCTGGTGCCGATGCTCAAGTTCCTGCAGTCCACCGGCGCGCCGCTCATGCTCAACGTGTACCCCTACTACGACTACATGCGCTCCAACGGCGTCATCCCGCTCGATTACGCGCTGTTCCGGCCGCTGCCGCCCAACAAGGAGGCCGTGGACGCCAACCCCTGCTGCACTACACCAACGTCTTCGACGCGGTGGTGGACGCCGCCTACTTCGCCATGGCGTACCTCAACGTCACCAACGTGCCGGTGATGGTGACGGAGACCGGGTGGCCGCACAAGGGCGATCCCACCACCGAGCCCGACGCCACGGCCGACAACGCCAACACCTACAACAGCAACTCATCCGGCACGTGATGAACAGCACCGGCACGCCCAAGCACCCCGGCGTGGCCGTGCCGACCTACATCTACGAGCTCTACGACGAGGACACCCGGCCCGGGGCGACGTCGGAAAATACTGGGGCCTGTTCGACATGAACGGCATCCCGGCGTACACGCTGCACCTGACTGGGTCAGGGCAGGTGCTCGCCAACGACACGACGAACCAGACCTACTGCGTGGCGCGGGACGGCGCGGACCCGAAGATGCTGCAGGCGGCGCTGGACTGGGCGTGCGGCCCCGGAAGGTGGACTGCTCCGTGCTCATGCAGGGGCAGCCGTGCTACGAGCCGGACACCGTCGAGGCGCACGCCACGTACGCCTTCAACGCCTACTACCACGGCATGGGGATGGGCTCCGGGACGTGCTACTTCAGCGGCGTTGCGGTGATCACCACCACCGACCCAAGTAAGATTACTCAGAAGTCAGAATCCATTATTCATTGTTCTTGCCATCATCGTTTGATTTGCATTCTTTAGACTCATTTTATGCCGACTGTTTTCGCTCGCAGGTCATGGATCCTGTGTTTTCTCTGGAAAGAACGGGTCGGCGTTGCTCAACGGCACCTCGCTGGCGCCGTCGTCCAACTCCACGGACTCCGGCGCGCAGCGGGCGATGGGCGACGTCTCCTCATTCGTCCGCACTGTCGTCAGCGCTCTACTGCTCTTGAGCGTCTTCCTGTTGTAGGCATTAGTTATTAGTACTAGGCAACGCAGTCATGCAGACTTGCTGAGGAGTTAGGCATTCGTGAGGGATTCTTTTTGCTGTCAAGTGGAATTGGCTTAGGTATTGGGTGGATGAGATCTTATTGTCATGGAACGGGATGAGGTTCTGTTCATCTGCTGAGCTTCTCCAGACTGGTTGGAGTGGCCGTTGAGAGGGCAGGTGATTGTCGCTCAGGAATCGGTTGGTTGAGCTTCTCCAGACTGCCCAGGAATGTATGCTGGTTGGTTGAATGTGATGAATGAACTGGAAATGTTGGGGGTTCAGTATTTGTAATAGTTGTTCATACATTCTCCCAGTCCCGGAAGAATCAATGGTGTGTAGTACGCTTCACTACTACTCTTCAAGTGTTCCTTCTAACGGAAATTAGGCTTCCTTTAGTTAGATGATGAACATAGGAGTATATCAGCGTTTTACATAGGAGTATAAAAGGCAACTAAGACATCCAAGTTCAGCTTGTTTTCCCACTAGTTTTCTGAAATGAAATTTCAGAGCAAATTCAACAGCCACAAGAAAACAAAGCGCAATCAGGGCCACCTTTTTTTTTTAGGCGACAACGGGCCACCTACTAAGCCACAAGAAAACAAAGCGCAATATGCGGATCTGTTTGCCGCCCTGATTCGACCGATGGGCCTAAGGTCATCGACCAGGAATTGGCCCACAAGGCCTATATGGGTATAGCTGTAATTTGGTCTTCCACCGGGCGCACGCCCTAACCAGGGCCTATAAAATTCTGCACTGCATTGTTCTTCCCTGCGCCGCCGTCTTCATCCGTCAGCACACCGCGCGTGTCCAAGTCCCTGCGTCGCGGAAATTTCTCTCTCGTTTCTCTTGTTTTCCTCGCAAATTTATTGGTTTTCTCTGATATTCGTCTTGATCGAGCACTCTTCGTGTTTGAAACATCTGTTGCCAGGGCCGCCATCGAGCGGATCCGTGGTTCTCGATTCCGAAGAGATGCAATATCATAACTTTGGAGCTCTGGACATGCGGCTTCTTCCTTATAGATTCTCGCATTTTCTCGTAGTTCCAACAATTCGTTCCTCTCATCTGATCGTGAGATTTGTTCTTGTCGATCTCTCAATTTTGTTCTGCACGTCTTGTACAGATTCATGGCTCGATGATGACTTTTCTTGCTTTAAACCACACCGAATCGAAGGCCGGATGAAGGGTGCCTCCCCCTGCCTCTTTCCGTCGTGCTCCCCTTTCTTGCCGGATCCGTGTGAAATCTCCCCCTCTAGTGGAAGAACTTTTTTCTAGTTCTTACCCGAGAGGTGGAGATGGATGGATTCGGCAAGATTGAGGAGCATGGTTAAGGGAAAGGGTGGAGGTCTCTTCTGATGGATCCTTCTCTTGTGGAAAAACCCTGGCCTTTTACTGAGAGCCTGAGCACCTGCAAATCTGTTTAATTCGACGAGATGTATGAGCTGTTCGTGTAACTCTTTTGCATCTTCATGGAAATTGTGCCACTGCAAATCTGGATTGAACGAACAGGCTAACAACCAACTAAAATCGAATGAGAACAACCATGCATCTCTAACAAATCTCCTCTAACGTAGATTTGCCGTGGCTGAGATTGTACCAGGCAGTTGGGACCTGTGATATGTTGGGCAGCGGGCAGGCACACGATCCCCAGCTGCAAAGCAGCGGCGCGCGCGAGCACCGCCATTAGCCGACGCTCACCTTTGCGATAACGAAATGTCCAAAGAATTGTTCACCCCATGAACCACACCACATGAACGAAATGCGCATAGAAATTCATTGAGCCCATCATGTAGTCCGTATCCAATTCAAGCTGGGCTATCTCCGTCAAGCCCATCCAAGTCGTTCTTATCGAACCCAAATTTGAAGACTGGGAAAATTTAAGCATTGCGATTACAAGAGAAAAAAAAAACTAATCAGTGTTTCATCAGTTACATCGATCCTCTGCCAGGGAAGTTATTTTCCAATTACACCTCATGTGGCCCTGTCTAAGAACAGAGCTGAACTGCTGACATAGGTTTAAAATCAAGAGAAAATTCCTTCCATTGAACTTCTTTATTAGGCTCAAAACCATTTTAGTTTCCTTCCATGACCTTTTTCTCAATTTTGACACTTAACGGCGTTAAGTGGAAGGTAAAAAGACCGTTTTACCCTTGATATAATTAAATAAACTTTAATTCACCTCTTGGTACAATTATGAAATTTGAATGAAAAAATCTCAAATTTTTATTAAATTTAAAACTAACCAGATACATACTTAGTAATTTTCAAATAAAAACCAATCGGTAAAATAATAGTGACATTCCAATAATATTTTTAATAAGCTAAAATTTATTTTATATGAGGGGTAAAATAGTCTTCCTCACTTAACACCGTGAAGTGTTAGAATTAACGGAAGGGCCACGGAAGGAAAAAAAAAATGATATTGGTCCTAATAGAGAAGTTCGATCCGGAAAGGGTCAAAGAAGGAAGTGTGATCTTTTTTGAGGCCATAGAAGGAATTTCCTCTAAAATCAAACCTACGTTTCCTGTTTTCAATCGTCAATGGTAAGTCAACTCGCCGAGATGTGTCCAGGAGAAAAAAATCTCAACTGGACTGCAGACTTCACTATCAGAGATACAAAATGCAGCACGTTCAGCAATATGCATCCGACTATCTTTGTTGTTAGATAATCATTACTCTCGCAGATGCTGTATTTTAGGATACAAGTAATACTTTAAATCTTGAGCTCTTCTTTGCCATCGATGCCGTCGATGGTCCTTTCTATGCACTTACTCGTGGGGCGAGGTCATTTGATTTGACACGGCATTTGATCAATGCGATGCTTGGAGGGGACGTGCCAGCGGCCAACATGTCTGGTCGTAAGTCGTAACCATATATGGCGGGGGCGAAGCATCCCAATTCCCAACAGTGCGTCTCACGAGATGCGAGCGACCTCCTCGCGTGGGCACCATCGCTAATCAGTTGGCCTCGTGAGTCCCTGCACGGCTGCCGCTAGTCGCCACGACCCCCGAGCACGTTGCCATGCCATGGGGCGGGCTATTGGTGCGCGCGCCAGCGCGGTGAAACGATTCTGCCGGACGTGACGGCCTAAGCCCACAGGCAACAGAGGCTGGCACGCGCGGTTCATGGAGGTGGTGGGGAGCTTGGCAAGGTGGGGAGCTTGGCAATTTCAGATTCGTTTGAGAGAAACGAGCTCGTTCGTCATCGCCTTGGTGCGTGACGCGCGCCCGCTTGCTAAGTTGTGCCACGTACGTTCTCTGGAGCGTCACTAGTGGTTCAAAATTTTCTCCGTCGGGTTGCTGTTCCGTCGATTAATGTTGGGACGACGCGCTTCAATGCGTGATGAAGAAAATATCCGTTATAAGCACAAATATCCGTGCAAGGGATAACGCTAAGCACAGTCGGCACTGTGCTTAACGAAGAAGTTGTCGCTCTGCTCCATCGCCCCCGGGCGCTCACTGAAGAAAAGAGAGCACTTCACAGCGACATGTAACCAACTCGTAATAACTGTAAAGCGGTGATACCTACTACGATGTCGTGCCATGGTGTGCAACTGAAAAGGTCAAATGCGGTACACGGCGGAAAACGAGCGAGGGAAACCAATCGCGAAGCGAAATGATTAATGCTCAACGGCACACACGCAGCTGTATCCAGTGTCAGGATGGCGCTGCCGCTATATATTCGACTTGCATTGGCCTCCTCTGTTTCATCTGAAGCAACAAACAAAAACCGAAAATCAAGTCTTATACTAGGAGTAGGAGTACTTGATTGTCACCATGACCATGCTAGTCCTGTTCCACTTGTTGATCTTCTCCGCCCTGAACCTCCCAACAATCGGCGCCGTTGACACCCTCACCTTGGGCCAGTCTCTCCCATGGAACCAGACGCTGGTCTCCGCCGGCGGCAATTTCGAGCTGGGTCTCTTCAAGCCGGGCAACTCCACGAACTACTACGTCGGCATATGGTACAAGAAGGTCTCCTTACAAACGGTCGTGTGGGTGGCGAATCGGGAGCGCCCGATCCTCGAACCGTCCACCTCTCGCCTCACGCTCACTGACCGCGGCGAGCTGCAGCTCCTCGCGTCGACGTCGTCGTCGAACGCGCTGCTGCTGCTGTGGTCGTCCAACGCGTCCTCGCCGTCGCCGCGCACCACCGTGGCCACGCTCCAGGACGACGGCAACCTCGTGGTGCGGAGCAACAACGCGTCGTCGACGGCCGCCGTGGCGTGGCAGAGCTTCGACCACCCCACGGACACGTGGCTCCCCGGCGCGAGGCTCGGCTACGACCGGGGCCGCGGCGTGCACAGCTTCCTGACGTCGTGGACGGACTCGGGCAACCCGGCGCCCGGCGCGTTCTCCATGGAGATCGACCGCCGCGGGCAGCCCAAGTTCGACCTGCTCGCCGGCGGCGGCGCGCACCAGTACTGGACGACGGGGCTGTGGGACGGCGAGATCTTCGCCAACGTGCCGGAGATGCGGTCGGGCTACTTCGTCGGCGTCCCGTACGCGCCGAACGCCAGCGTCAACTTCTTCAGCTACCACGACCGGGTCCCCATGGGCATCGGCAACTTCAAGCTGGACGTGAACGGGCAGATGCGGCGGCGGCAGTGGAACGCGCTGGACGGGAAGTGGATCCTCTTCTGCTCCGAGCCCCGCGACGCGTGCGACGTGTACGGCTCGTGCGGGCCCTTGGGCGTGTGCAGCAACGTCACCAGCCCCGCGTGCGCGTGCCCCGCCTCGGCCTTCGCGCCCGCGGCGAGGGCCGAGTGGGAGCTGGGGAACACGGCCGCCGGCTGCGTCAGGCGGACCCGGCTCGACTGCCCCACCGACGGGTTCATCCAGCTGCCGTACGCCGTGCAGCTCCCCAACGGCTCGGTGGAGTCTCCTGCCGCCGGAGCGCAGAGCAGCGACAAGGCGTGCGAGGCCTCCTGCCTGCGAGACTGCGCGTGCACGGCCTACCTCTACGACGGAGCCAAGTGTTCGGTGTGGACGAGCGAGCTCGTCAACCTGAGGACGCTCCCAACTGATCAAGGCCTCCCGGCAGGGGCGGCGCTTCACCTACGCGTCGCGGCCTCGGAGGTGCCACCGGCGCGGGCAGGTCATTCCTGGAAGAAATCGATGGTGATGATCAGCAGCAGCGTGGCGGCCGTGGTTCTGTTCCTGGCGTGCCTCGTGATCGTCGTCGCGGTGGTGCTTGTGCTGCGGAGGCGGCGCGGCCAGGGGAAGGTGACGGCGCTGCAGCAGGGGTCGCTGCTGCTGTTCGACTACCGCGCCGTGAAGGCGGCGACGCGGGGCTTCTCGGAGCGGCTCGGGAGCGGGAGCTTCGGGTCCGTGTTCAAGGGCGCGCTGCCGGACGCGACGCCCGTGGCCGTCAAGACGCTGGACGGGGTCCGGCAGGGCGAGAAGCAGTTCCGCGCCGAGGTGGTCACGCTCGGCATGATCCACCACGTCAACCTCGTCCGCCTCCGCGGCTTCTGCTCCGAGGGGGCCAAGAGGGCGCTCGTGTACGACTACATGCCCAACGGCTCGCTGGACGCGTACCTCTTCAAGAACGGCTCCTCCGGCGCCAAGGTGCTGAGCTGGAGCCAGAGGTTTGGCGTCGCGGTGGGCGTGGCCAGGGGCCTGGCTTACCTCCACGAGAAGTGCCGGGAGTGCATCATACACTGCGACATCAAGCCCGAGAACATCCTCCTCGCCGAGGACCTGGGCGCCAAGCTCGCGGACTTCGGCATGGCCAAGCTCGTCGGCCACGACTTCAGCCGCGTCCTCACCACCATGCGGGGCACGCTTGGGTACCTCGCGCCGGAATGGCTTGCGGGTGGTGCGGTCACCGCCAAGGCCGACGTGTACAGCTTCGGCCTGCTGCTGCTCGAGCTCGTCTCCGGCCGCCGGAACAACGGCTCGTCGTCTGAGGCCGGCTGCTCTGCCATGTACTTCCCGGTGCATGCCGCGGTCAGGTTGCAAGCCGGCGACGTGGTTGGCCTGCTGGACAAGAGGCTGGCCATGGATGCCAATTTGAAGGAGCTTGAGAGGGTCTGTAAAGTAGCGTGTTGGTGTATCCAGGATGAAGAAGGTGACAGGCCGACGATGGGTCTCGTCGTGCAGCAGCTTGAAGGTGTTGCCGACGTCGGGTTGCCGCCGATCCCATCGCGGCTTCACATGCTGGCGATGGCAAATGGCTGCGTCCGTGGGGACGAAGAGGATCAATGAACTAATGTTCAAAGAACGGAGCAATAGAAGAGTATTGTAGCGAGTACAAGTATTGCCTAGATAAGTGTGAAATTCAGTACGATCGCAAGAACCATAAATTAGCAAACTGATTACCGACTTACAATATCCAGTGACACTGATGCTCTGAAACCAAACTTTTCGAAACCGCTCCTTGCCAAAATTGCGATTCCATTCTTTTACACTCACTTTTCTCTGTTCTGTACAACTTAAGGATGAGAAAACTATTCTAAAGAGAAGAAAAAAGGATGGCAAAACTTTCTATCTATAAAGATTTACAGCAAGCACGTGCCTAGAAACGTAACTACCACTGTACATTCTAACAGCTAAATACAACCCCAAGAATGAATGAAATCACTGCAGAATTACAAGAACCGACATTATCAGGTTATACACTTTACAGGTAGAGGTGAAGCTGCTGCCGCCGAGTAAAGAGCCTTAAGTACAGAAATGAACTTCAGAAGTGCTTCTTCAGAGAACCACTCAAGTTTCCATGTATGTGCAGAGTCGATTTCATCTGACTGCTTGTTGTGCGCATTTTGCATGCTACTGCCACTCTTCCCTTCTTGAACATGATTGCCCAAAACCAATTTCAGACATTTGTTGTTGTGCTGATCCAAAACCTGAATACGCAAATTGCAATAGAATTTAAAGGAGATGTTAAAAAGAGGACGCTATCAACCTTTTGAAAGATGTGATTTAAGTTTGCTAACGCAGTATATCACGAAATTTTTTCAGAAAAGACGAGTGAGGCACAGCATCCTGACAGAAATATGACATAACCTACAGCAGAACTATCATTTCAAGATAAAGGTTAACTTGTTAAGCAATCACATTGTTCGTTTAATATATTTCTCGTTTTTACTTTGAGAAGCAGCCAGATTCACATCAAATATTTGCTCAGCACTATCTGCTCAATGGTTTATTCCCCATACTTAAATACATTGCATCTGCTCAGTCCAAGCAATCTGTTGACTTCATTTTTTAGAAAACTGTACGAGTGATGCATCATTCACTAAATGGAGAAGTTTCGCGAAGAAAAATAATCAGGGCAACAGAAACCACCACAATCAATTCAATGCACGTGTTCTGAAAACCTTTTTTCTTGCAATCTGTACTGCCCTGTCCAAAACACTAGAGTTGAGAACTGTGCACCACCTGACTGGATCTGTTTGCAGATTTACCTTAAATCAAAGTTTTTGCAAGGTCTCCATTGTCTATGTTTCAGAAATGTACTATTTGTGCAAATAATAGTTGTTGTTATTTCACTAATCAATCTCGGACATTGCTCTAGTCTATATGCCGATATGGCTATTGAGAGGGGATGGGCCAATTAAAATATAACGTGCAAAGTGCAAACTGAAAGAATGCAAGACACCTTTCACACCAAGTTTATGAGCTTTACATGATGACTTCAAGACCGTATGTTGAGTTGTTCCCCGTTTTTACAAATAATGATTAAGTAAGAAAGAGCAGATAGGAGAGACTCTGCAATAGTTGGTTATTTCAGTTGCAAGGCTAAAGTGAAATGTTAAACCCTGTACTTGTATGCAGTACATACAATATACAGATTTTTTAGAAAAAAGCTGTCAACTTCTCCTTCAATATAAAGATACGCAGCTCTCCTACGTATTCGAGAGAAAAAAGCTGTCAAGATTCGTATGTTTGAAAATAATAAAGACATGTGTCATATTTAAGCCATATGAATTAGTTCTTCCAACTTAGTGCCAGGCTTACACTGGTTGTTTTGTTTCTGCTAAATAGAAAATGATGCACATAAAGAGAGTACAAAACATAAAGCCAAACAATGATTTGATCCACACAACAGAGTTAAAATAAGGTCTATAATTGCAAGATGCGATTTATGTAGTAAACCAAAGAAATTGGAATTTAAAAGTCAAGCATAACTTACCACTTCTTGAATACTGTCAATAGAACAAGACGCATCAAGAGAAAAGTATGTGTGATTTGAGTCATCAAGTAGATCGCCAAATTGATTTAGGTCCTCGATGCAAACCAATATTGATCCTTCAATAACAATGATGGACCTGATAACCAGGGAGTGCTCTACAGAACAAAAGTGCGCAATAATAATTTCAACAACTTGTAAACAAAAGCAATTGAATGGATCAAGGTGCGGTAGGACTTGATCACTTGATGTTAGAATGGAATTCGAGGCATGCAGCATCTAAAAGTTTCACGTGGAAGTTTACATGATTTCATTTGTGCATGACTTCACACCAAGGTTTTAAATCACGGGCTATAACATTTAGCGAAGGCTCGGCAAAAAGCTAAGCCCAGCTATAGCGGAGCTAAGGCATTTAGCGGTTTTCCAAACAAAAAAATGCCATAGTCTTTGTTTGCAGCTAATATTTTTCTCAAAATGACTAAATGCCATCGTCTTTAACCTTGCCTCCGGCCATCAAAATGACTAAATGCCATCGTCTTTAACCTTGCCTCCGGCCACCGTGGAGCTCAGCCCATTAGCAGCACTACC